>JAXGGA010002576.1:0-118960 GCA_038373865.1 Uloborus plumipes | reverse complement strand
ACTTTGCAATCCTTCCTAACTCCTATTAGGATGATATGGAGCTTTCCATCTAAGCGAATGTTTTCGGAACTGGAGGTTGAAGTTGAAGGTTGAGCACGCGTCTGACGAAAATCTCCCGTCAATTGCCGAACTAAGGTTTTCACATACCGCAAGTGAGAAAGCGGTTGTTCTTTTCTCTGCTGCTTCGTCATTTTATAAAGTATATATGAATTTATTGAGCAAATTTCCAGGCCCCAAAAAAACAATTTACGCCACCATTTCAAGGATTTTCGTAAGAAACGTACGTTGCCGCCAATTGATCAGCACGATCGACACCTCCCATATGTCTTGTGTAATTTATTACAACATTAGGCTTCTTGATGGTAACTTCAACACCACCTCGTAATATTCTTCTCACACAACTTATTCCCGCATTATTCCAATTTGTCAAGCACTTGACAACCCTCTTGTCTTTCCATGATAAGACTAAGGTATTTCCTTTCAAACTTCAGTAGTTTACGCACAAAGAGTTTAGAAACCCGCGTCGAAGTAACAAAACGTAAACAGTCACCGCTGCGGACCGAATTACGGCAGCGAACGAAGTGGTGAGCGACGATCACCTCTCGAGTTGCGGCATCACACCACATGGTGAGTGAGAGTCACCGCTCGAGTGCAAAGGGTTAAACGCACGCCAAACAGGTTGCTGTACTCAAGGTTTAAAGCGCTTGCATTTAAAGTAATTTAAAGCAGAAAGATGGAGAGTCTCTTTTCACGGAATTTTTATATTTTGGAAGTGTTTAGTACGCTTGATTTTTTTTTTTTTTGTATTACATTGTACAAATTATCTTTCTACAAATATTTTATCACTTAGTGTCTCTTATTCTCAGGATTCTCTGCTGCTTCATTGATATTGTATTCGATAGTTACGAAAATATCATAGTGTCAGAAAATTTTTCGAAATTTGGTTTTAGAATTAAAATAAATGAATATGAATTGATTACTAAACTTTCAATATTCATTTGTCACCAAAAATAACGATTATAAACGTAATGGACTATAATTTGTTTATAGAATATATTAATTCATCGATTTTTTTTTTGTGTGTTTGAGAGTGTGATGTTTATGTATGATTATATCGGGAAAGTGCATATAATCGGCTTTATAGAGTCCATGTATAATTGTAAAAAAGGCTAATAGGAAATTTATAATAATTTTTTTGGTAAAAGGCTCTTACAAATGTTCATTGCACAAATGACTATAAATATCATTCATACATAAATACTAGTCAAAATAGTACTTTTTTATGAAGTAGATATTGATTCTCAAAGAAATTAAGTTTAAATATTATAGTTTTTAAAGACACGGACTAATTGTATTTTCACAAGTTTATTTTTTGTTGAATAAAAATGTTAGATATTTATCCAAACATTTGATGCTTTGGAAAATATATTTTCAAACCCTATTTCCAAATATAGTTATTTTATTTTTCATGCTTATGCACATCAAAGCTATTAAATTATATCCTTGAGCTAGGACAATTTTTAATGTTTAGTAAAAAAACTTGTAAATATATATGATTAGAATCATTTACTACATTTACTGATTTTAACAATGTATCTTACTTAAATATTCAAACTTATTCATTACTTATTTAAAATTAATGTTCTCATTAAAAGTTGTATAAACAGAGTTCATAAAACTTTGACAAGATTTTACTTTACATAATACTTGAAATGTATTTTTTAAATTTATTTCTGAGATTTAAAAAAATCTGTTAAGTGTTTAAATTAGGGATGCACCGACAACCAAATTGGTCGATGACCAATTAATCGGTTGTTGATAATCGGCCGATTATTCGGCTGCGCCGATTAATGATAAGGATGATTGCTTTTAATATTGCCAATTTCACAATCACTGTTTTTTTCTCTCTTATATAATTCCTAGTTTAGAAATAGTAATTTATTTCTGAGAGAAGATTTTTTTTCCATTTTCCTAATTTTCACAAAATAATTTCATTGTTTCATCATATTTCTTCAAACCAATTTTCATATTGTCAATATTACATTAACATATTGTTAATTATATTAATTGGACATAAAAATTTAAAAAATGGAGGGGGGGGGGGTCTTTGATGAGCACTACAATTTAGGAGTATTTTTAATTTAAAATTTTAATAATCAGTAGCCATTTAATTCAAGACTTTTATTCTTTGCGAAAATTAGAGGTTATTTAAAAGCACTGTGCTAAGGAGAAAACTATCGCGACATGAAAAATGTTGCAACATTGCCTATGTGTATATTTATTCAAAGTTGGAGAATTATTTTTTGATAACTTTATATCAACTGTGAGGATTATTATTACTGTCAATAAGATCATTCATCATAGTTTCTTAGTGAAGGTACACTTTAAAGAATATTAAAAAAAAAAAAAAGTTTTCAGCGATTAATCGTTCCAATTTCGTCGATTATTAACAATCGGTAAAGTGGCAGATTAATTGGTACTGCCGATTAATCGGTGCATCCCTAGTTTAAATGTATATGCATGGTAAAAATTTAATTTTGGAAAAAGTACAAAAATTACATGAAGTAGCAGATAAAATTTTAGCGGATCCGAAAAATATTCACAAGGACTAATGAGTGATGTGAAATGCCGCTTGTCTGGCATAAATTCATTCATACGATTAAAAAATAATACCAAATGCACCAACAGAAGTGTTGGGTTGGGTTTTCCTTTTCGACCGCGGGCAACTGACCACTTTACGCCAAACGAGCGACACCACGCCAAGTGCGAATGCCCTAGCTAATTCGAGTTGGACGGTTTTTCCACTCGGAGAGCATGCGCAGAATCGCTATTTCCGTCCTTGTCACTTCTCTGAGTATAAAGGTTCTCTACTACTACCCTCTCCCCAAGAAAAGGAATGGAGCTGGTTTTCCCTTCCGGGTTACTGTATTCGCTGGGGGGTGGGAGGACTAGAGTGATTTATGACAGTCGATTAGGGAGCAAAGCATTTAAAAGTAGGGTATAGCCTTCGTTTTGTAAAAACCCTCACTGCAGTGACATCTATATGTCAAAGCTACAACTTAAAGTAGTGTAGATTCAATAGTTTACTTAAAAACCACTCGTAACAATATAAAACGTGATGAAAATGAAGTTTAAAGATTATCAGTAAGACCCTCAGAGTCTTATGAATTTTTCAGTTGTTTTTGTTGCTATATTACTGCTGTATTTTTTTGGTAGGATACAAAGTTGTTCCTTTTCCAATGCTTGTAGGGTTGCTATTCTGGAACCCTCGCCAAGGCAGATTTCATTAAAAATTGATTTAAATTTAAAAAACGCAAAATTTTTCTACGATGCTAAGGGAACTTATTCTTGACTGAAAATCACGTCGTATGTAACAAAGATTGGAATGTTATTTGAAGTTGATTTTTATCACGAAAGGTTTTTCCTTTTCCTTACTGGAGTGCTTTCAACCCAAAAAGAAAAGTCATTTGGTTCATATATTTTATTATGACGTTTTTCTTTAGCTTAGGAAGGATTGATATACAAAAGGGTATTTTTAACTATTACAGTTGTAAGAAAATTTGTTTTCCTTTAAAACATTACATAAAATAAACAAGCATCTTCACTTTGAAACACTAAGAACAATTTAATATGTACATATTTCATATTTACTTTTCATCAGAAACAAACCTGTTTCAACATATCACAGACCAGTCATTTTACAATTACTAATTGCACATCAGCAATTTTTTAATCTATTTCTTACACTATTTCTTAAAACACTATCATTTGAATATTATTAAAAATAAATCAGTTCAACATGAAAAATGAAACATCTAATTCTTAATAAAAATGAAAAACGCTCTTAACCCATTAATGCCTAGCGTCCCTTTTTAGGGACGGTCCAAAAAGTGTATCTGAATTTTCCAAAAATGAACATTTTAACCAAATAATTGTATTCAATTATTACTTTGGTATTTGTTCAATTCATTAACAAATTGCAGCATATAACCGTTGTAAATTGTACTCTGTAGCCATTTTATTATGATCTTTATCAAGAATTACATCGTTCACAATCTCAAGAACAGAAAAAGTTTTTTAAATTATGTTTATTAAGTTTTTTAAATTATTAACAAATAAATGCATCTGTGTTTGATATATGTGCTACTTTGATCGATATTTTATTTTACCTTTTTTTGCAATTTCGTAAATTTTAATTTTTTTATGGATTTTATAGCAATTTAAGAACGTTTAAGGGACGCTAAGCACTAAAGGCTGCATTGTCTTACCGTGGCTGATTTCTTGCTTAGAATCCATATTTTATCTCAAAAGACGTTAGTAAGTGTTTTTAGACTGAAAAATAGATAATTTTTAGTTTTAAAACTTAAAGAATCTAATTAAATTAAGTTAATTAATACATAAATTTAGTTACAATTTTCTTAAATATTTTTTTTTTTTTTGAAATTACGAAAAATACTCAAGGTAAATTTTGACAGAAAGCTATTTCAAAAATGGAAATCTTTGAAATTCTAATTATCTGTTGTAAGAATCGGATTGAAAAATGCCCATTAACTAACGTTACGTTGTTTAAAAAAGAAAAGAGAGGAGGTTTTGAATAAATGTTGATGACTGGTGAAATAATATTACGTTGGTTCGGTGGAATAGTAGCAATGTCGTACCTATTGCATCGAATCTTCATAAAGTTTATCCTATAGTAAAGGCTAAGCGATTGTCCAATAGTGAAAAGAAAGTTATTGAAATTGATAAATCAAATATGGTTGCTCAGTACAATCGTTGCATGGGGGGAACAGATTCCGTGCATCAAAATATGGGGAATTACCGGTTTTTGATCCAATCTAACAAATAGTGGTTGCCGCTTTTCATTTTTATTTTAGAAGCTGCTGTACAGAATGCATTGAACCGGGTAAGATGTGCCCATTGAAGTGAAAAAGCTTATCGGAAATGCAGCAAATGCAATCTAGGTTTACACAACAAATGCTTATTTGCTGACTTTCATGCTCAACAACACCAATATTTCCTTGTTCTCTGAATCTACTTTCCAGTTTATGTTAATTGCTGCTTTCATTTCTTCTAAAAAATGTCTTTTTAAATATTATATCGTAGGGGAAAAAAAATAAAATAAAAAATGGTGAAAAGTATGTACCCTCTGGTGCCTAGCGTCCCTTTTTAGGGACGATTTTCCTTTTTGAAATAAAAATATTATTTTTTTACATGATATTTTTTTCATTATTTTTCCTGTCCATCAAACACTTTTTGTAACCAGTATACAAAATAACTTTTGAAAAAAAAAAAAAAAAAAAAAAAGTCAGTTATTAATGGGTTAAAGTAGAAGCAAGGGAGAAAAACATTAACATCCAACAACTAATAATTCTTAAATATTCAACACTTTTAACAAATTATCCAGAATGCAATAAGCAACAATTGCTCTAGACTTCTTAAAAGAACATAAAAATGAAAAGTAAGCACTTAAATTTGAATCATGAACCAAGCTTTTGTTAAGGAAAAACTTATGCTGGAAATTTGAATGAAAGGTTCTGATCTGAAAATAAAAATTAGTTCATCCACTGCTCAGATGAAATGTCTTACATGAATTTTATGCATTTGATAAACAGATCTTAAATAAAAATTTATGTAAGAGGCTCTCCAGAACTTAATGCAATAGAAGCATCCTCTGTGAGTGTGATACAAAATAAACATTTGATATTGGGTTTCTCACTGCTTTATTTGATATTGGGTTAA
The DNA here is from genome assembly GCA_038373865.1 of Uloborus plumipes. Taxonomy (NCBI): domain Eukaryota; kingdom Metazoa; phylum Arthropoda; class Arachnida; order Araneae; family Uloboridae; genus Uloborus; species Uloborus plumipes. Next base: position 113,221 of record JAXGGA010002576.1, on the reverse strand, counting down.
AAAAAATTGTTCATGTAGGAACTTTAACTACACCCTATTCATTTATACAGCTCAATTATATCTAGAAACTAATAAAGAAAAAAAAAAGAGCAAAATTGTAGGCATCACATCACAGAGAAGTTTTGCATTTGAAAATGCATATTTAATGAAATATGGCTTCTATACTAGATATATAATAGGTTTCAAAATGTGAAAATGGTGCATGAATTCAGTAATTGAAAAGAAAAACAAGGAACAACAAGTGTAAAATTACAATAATATGCAAAAAGCATGATAAAACCGAGAAGGTAAAGTTAAAATTTTGAGCCAAATGAATTCTACTTCCTTTACTAACAGCAAAAATTTTATGTGACATGAAAAAAAAAAAAGAGATCATTTATAGCTCAAAATATGTGAAAGCTTTTGAAGATTATTGATGAGCAAATGTATTTCATCCACATTATATCAAAAATATTCAAGCTATAATAATTTATGCTACTTCAGAATTAATAAAAAGAGCTAAATCAGCCTCTCCAAACCTTTTTTCTAACACGGAAATATCGTGGGAAAGAAATAAAAAGGTTAAACACAAGGGAATGAATTTTTTTCGAGTAAGAATTGATAGTGGATTACAAGTATGCTTAGCCAAAGCTGTGCAGCATACAAATTCAATGCAGTGATTGATTGGGGAATTCATTTGATATTTCCACACACTCGCAGTACTGATGACGATTTTTGTTAATTCTCCAATCAACGGGAGAGAACAAGGAGGTAGAAAACATACATGTTGAAGCACAGCATGAAAGAAGGCTGTTGGATTCTATTTTTATGTTAATTCTGATTCGATTTTGTTTCAACATTCCTTTGAATCACCTAATATAATTCATGACTGACGAACAAAACTGAAAAGAAAATTATAAATAAGTATATATCCCTATTTCTCTAATAATTCTTTAACACGTTGCAAGAGATGTAGTTTTTTTGTCTGCCACTGTAAGTGAATATACAGTTAAATGTTTCAGAACTTGTAAGAGATTCCTGATGACTCAAAATGATATAAAAATGCGGAGTCAGAAATACTTTTCTGAAGACATCAAATAGAAAAGAGAAATTTTTTTTAATAATAATGTATAAAAAAGAAAGGTACATGGGTCAAAGTAAGTTACAAAGCATACCTCACATCACTCCGAACAGTTTGGAATACTACTGGCAAATCTCAAATTCCACCACATTTCTGATCTGATTTTGAGTCGTCAGAACTCTTAGAAGCTCTGAGACATCCTGTGTGCAAAAAAGCATCTTTTATACATCCTTTTTCATTAAGTCACGAATCATTCACTTTAATGCGAAAAGGCATTGTTTATACGTTGCAAATTATCGGGTATCCTCTCACTGATACTTGGAAATTTCTGCCTGTCTCACTTTTTTGGTTTCTATTGAAGGAATAACTTTCTCAGATATGGTAAGCTGAGTTTCGTCTACTGAGAATTATATGAATATTTCGATAAAATGAGAAACAACGTTTGAAAGCACAAATAAAAGATTAAAAGGCAAACATGTTCCTTCTTCAGTTCCTAGCAAGCAAATGGAATGAAACAGGGTCTGAGAGAGTTAAAATGCGAAAAAAGAGGAAGTTGGACCAATCAGATCTCAGCGCGTGTTGAGGCAAGATTTGACGTACAGTGAACTCTCTCTCACTTAAGCGCCGGTCCAAGGGACCGACAGAAAACGGCATATAAGTGAAAAAGCCCATTAAGAAGACTAAAATAAAGCATACAATTTAGCAACAGCATGAATAAGAATGTTTCTATACAAAATAGGTTGATATTAATAACAGTTGGCCATTGTTGTAACTTAACGTAACTAATATGACATACAGGAAACAAAAACTATAGTTTTTGTTTCCTGTAATACATACATGTACTGTAATACATCCTGCATACCTAAATAGCAATCTATTTATGTTTAAAATAATCAATAATGTTTTTGTTTTTGTCATTGAAACTAAAATAAGAGTTTTTTCAATTTTGTACAAATAAGAAAAAAGAGTTTTAATAGCTTAATTAATTTGCAAACACTCTCAAATAGTATTGCCAGCTTCTAATGCTTTCATATGATTTAAAGATATTTTTTCTTAATCTTCTTCAATATTCTCATAAACACCTACAGTATTATCCCTCATTTTCTTAGCGATATCTTCAGTATCTCATAATTCTCTTGTTACTGAATTTTCATGCTCTTATTATTCTAACTTTATTAAAACAATGAGCAAGTCGGTGATATACCCCGCGAAATACATTATTTTCTCTCAGAATTCCTCTAAAAGTCAAATCCAGAATTTCAAAATTATCGTCTAGATCTTTTTCTAGTCATTGATGGGACTTCTCCAAATTTCTTTACATAATTCACTCTCACACAAGAACGATATCCTCTTTGCGTTTGCGGGAGATGGGTATTTGACAGGTGTCCACCTCTCCTTATAAGCAGACCACTTCCCTGCCCCATCCCGATTGCTTTAAAAGTTGTCACAAAACAAACCAAACCCTTTCATTCACGGAGATGAAGGAAGAGAAAAGGAAAGAGAATTTCTTCCCTTGCATACGCGGGTTATCAACAAAGGGTGCTAAACAGAGAGATAAGAGCTTCAAAACTTAATTCAGACTGAAAGAATGCTTCCTGAGAGCAGCAAATATTTAAGAGGAAAACAAAGAAACATGCTCATTTTTTTCAAGGAAAAAAAAATAGGGGCATAAGTGAAAAAATAAACTTTAAAACGACGCATAAACGAAAGATATTATCATTATTTTAATATGGAATGAGCCGGGACCACTGAAAATCGTCGTATAAGTGAAAAAGGCGCACAGTGAAGCGGTGCATAAGTGAGAGTTCACTGTATTAGAATATGCAAATTTGAACCCATTGATTTAGATTTATAAGATATGCGGAACAGCAAAAGATTCATTACAAAGATTCTTTAAATTTTTGTGAACATAAAAGGCTTCCAGAAAATCTAATGCCCTCTTGGAGAATTAGATCTTCTCGAAACCTTTCAAAGAGTAACAGCAAAAAAAGTAAATTACAGAAAGGCTAAATTGAAGAGACAAAGGAAGAGATTTAGCATTCCATTTATACCACATGGGAGAGTAAATTCGTAGGTTTAATGTATGTACCGGCACAGATCGAAATTCAGCATCCAATTTTATATATTCGTGTGTGTTAGGTACCTATCAGTTTATTCCCTGAACTTTAATATAAAAGAAAATGACATCATAGGCTACATACATAGAAAGATAAAATGATATGCCAATTAACAATAATATGAGTTAATATAAATTGAGGACTGAACTTCAAGCTTTTTAATACTGCACATGAATGTTTTTACTTTTTTAAAAAATATACATTGTACACTTAATATTGATACATTTCCTGTAGTTTTTCATTGAATATCTTTTTAAGCTACACATACTTTGCTATAGTTTTAACCAAACAAAAAAATCTAACTTTCTGTTACAAATTTTAGTTTAGAAAATTATTTTTTCTCCAATTCTGAGAAAGACTAACTACCTAGACCTGGTAGCTCCTGCAGATGCTTTTCTAATTCTATGAATATTTACATTCTTTACAAATATACATTTCTGCATGCAAAATAACTTTTTAAAGAAACAGCAAGAAAACATCATTTAAGATACTACTAATTTGAATCTGAGCCCAAGTGTAAAAGAAAAGCGAATCATGATCATAATAAATAAAAACAAAATTTATTAACATATTGAAAGATTCGAGTTTAACAGGTGAAAGAATCTTTTTTTTTTATGATGCAGAAATTAGTTAAGTTGCAAGAAGCTACTGAAAATGAACAGAAGTTTAACATTCAAAATAGGAAATAAAGGGTATCACAGTTTGTTAATTTATATGTACAAAAAGAAAAAAATATGTACATACATTTTCATAGAAAAAGACTAATTAAAGAAGAGAAGATAATTTAAGCTTTTTTTGCAAAAGTACTTTTCTTTAAAATATCTTTAATGAAAATATTATGCCATTATTTGTATATAAAATATATTTGTTTAAGTGTACTTACAGCTTGAGCATTAGAGTAGGGAAAAAAATAAAATTTTTTGAGATTAACTTCTAAAGCTGCCAAAAGTTGTCTTTGGTGATAGTTAGCTAATGTGCAAAATTTTGCGAAAATCGATTATCTTCAGGGGTCGTTACGGTCACAAAGTTTTATTATAGTTTTTTCCCCAGATTTCATTGTCAAAATATGAAAAATAATGCTGATAGCTAATTTTATTTGCACCTTTTTTACATTCAAAAGACATTTGTGCAGAACATATGAAATAGCTTCCAAAAAAAAAAACAAAAAAAGGTTAATAAACGTTAACGTAAAGAGAAGGCAATGCATGGTTTTGTTGCAAAAACTCCGTAATTTGAAGAGGCTCTGCAGCCGAGCTCCTAGAGTCACGTCAAATGCTATTTGACTACGTCATACAACTTATTCTAGTCAAAGAACAACTTTTCTTTCAGATCAGCATGGCAAGAAAAAGTGTTCACACGAAATGCTGGGATTAAAACCACATGAAAATTAAGACGGATCTTTGGACGAAACACGGCAGAAGAATCCAGAGCGAAGAATAGTTAATACCTGTGAAGAAGGTACCAAATTCAGAAAAAGATCAGGAATATTTAACTAAAAGTAAACTAATCCAAAATTATAGCTACATCATATATAAAGCAAGCACTTCACATACAAGGATCTGCCTCTGCCTGATTAAAGTTTGTAAAAAGTGTGATTGCTGAGATGATTCTAATAGATTAGCGGTCGCATTTGCATCATCAGTATTAAAAGATGTCAGATTAATTTCCCCTGAAACATCTTCAAATTAAACCCATCTCAGCGAAGTGAAACAGGAGCGTAAAAAAGTAAGAAAAATCAGCAAACTCACCTCAAAGGTCCAAAATGTGCAGATGTACAAGGTTTGTACTTCGATCGACAAAAAGATAGTACACTGTTCTTGGAATAGTCTGTAACTGGCAGTTATCATCGAAAAATAACTATTGAAGAGCATGTAAAATTGATTATTCTGCAAGGTAATAAATATTTAAGACATATTTCGCCAAATTGATAGAATGCTGAAGGAATTGCAAACAGCAAACTAAATTTTATTGCCGAAAATAAAATTGCTGCTACTCAGTTGTGAGGCATTGAATGTGACGGTACTTCAGTCAATAAGGAAAGAAAAAGTGGCGAAATGTTATGTATAGAAACATTCTTTAATAGATCATTGCAGTGGTTAATATGTCAGCATCATGGCAGCGAATGTGTATAATACTAGGATACTAACGTGACATTCCAAAATGACAAGCAGCGCAACGCATTTGGCTTCAATACAGTTGCGGCGGCTCTAACTTCGCCAAATCAAAGTAGCTAAGCCGGTAAAAATCGCCAGATAAACAACATGGCTGCCCGACGGAATCGTTGTCTCGCGTCATTATTTTTGCATGAATGGGTTACTCTGCACAGTTGATGAAAATTTCTGTTTATGCTGTAATTCAAAACATGCACAATACGGTACGTCACCTTGTTCTGAGAATAAAAAAAAAAAGCCACATTGTACACTGCTATAAAGACACTGCAAAAAAACTTTGCAGACTTTTGAAGTAACTCGAATTTTTCACATTTAAATGTTGATAACAATCAGCGTATGAAGACGCGTTTGTAACAGAACCTCCTATAACGATGATATTATCTGAGGAAGAGCTATATGCCTCTTAAAACCAGAGATGTTCCTCATTTTTTTTTGAAACATGTGGAAATTTCCCTGGCATACTCAATCCGTGAAGCGCTACGTTAAGTTGGTGACGGATACTTCACTGGCAGTAAAAATGGAATAGAAATGTTAGAGGGCTTCGTTTGTGCACGTTTAAAGGTTCGAAAGGAACTGCCATTTTCTAAAAGTAAAAAATTATTTTCGTAAAAGCTCTAGCTGTGACACAAACTTTTCAGATCATGTATGTTGTGTACAGTTGTACATTAAAAAAAAAAATCATTGATGTTCAAATAATGCTGGTAAATTTTATTTGTCTCATATGTTTGCATTTTCATAATTTTTATGTCAGTTTGTAAAAATTCCTCAGATTTTACTTAGGTAATATTGTCTTGAGTCATTATTTTTCACGTTTTTGTAACTTTTTTGGATTCAGAAAATATAAATATATAATATAAAACATATTTTGTGAGCTATTTTAATGCTTTTAATGCATGAACATATCTTATGAGGGGAAAAAATTCAATGAGTTTAGTTAACACAGCATTATTTTTTCTATTTTAACAAATGAAATCTGGGAAAAGAGCTATAATAAAACTTTGCGACCACAGCGCCCCTTTAAAATATTAAAGGATTTTACTCAAATTTTGCATAGAAGCTAACTCACCACAGACAACTTTTGGCAGCTATTAGAAGTTGATCTGGAATTTTTTTTTTGCCCCACTCCATTGCGCATACATTTCCTTTCGAAATGAGCCCACAAAAGCTTCAAGTCAAAAACTATTCTTCCCCTCATTTGCTAACAAGAGAGTGAATACTGATATGTTGAATAAAAAGTTAGAAATGCTTATGTGCAGAACTTTTAAGCTAATTCAAACACAGAAGCTCATTCTAAACTAGATTACACGACTAAGCAAGAACTTTTCAAATTTTAAATAACATCATGATGACATGTATAGTTTTGATGGAGTCCTGCAAAAAAGCATAACGTTATTCATAACAAAAACTCCATACTTGAATTCTAATTTAAAAAAAATGTAATTTTATAAATACATCAAATTATTTGAGTGCATTAACTCCTAAAAACTAAAGGCACTTCTTGAAAATAGTTAGGTTTTTTTATACTGCGGAAACTATAATAATAATCTAAAACAATGCTATATTAGTGTAATGAATTATCACCAAATTTTTGACTGCGACCAATTTCAATGAAAAGACATTGAGTAATTTGTGCACCTGAAAAGAACAAAGTGAATGCTTTTTGTTCACGTAAAAGCAAAAATCCAAACTAATTCCCAACATGAGAATTCCACCTCTTTTTACAGCAATATTTTGTCTGATCATGAACATAAGACAATTACACCAGATTTTTAATTTGAGAAATTGGCAGTTTTCAACTTTAATCTGCCATAATGAGATGAATTGAGTAGTAAATAACAGTACAATTATTGAAGTTGGTTGAAAAGGTGATTTAAAGTTTGGCCATTAGCACAGGAAATTTTTGTTGTTTTTATTCAGTGCATAATACCTAGTTTTAAGTGATAAAAATGGCAAAGCTAAAACAATTTTCACCAAGGAAGAGTAAATGACACCAGCTTTTGTGTATTTATAACATCAATATAATTCACTTGCAATTAAATATATTTTAAACTACTGGTATATTTATGAAGATGCAACTAAATTCATTCAAACAACTTTCAGTACAGATTCAAGAATGGAAATTTATTTATATTTGCAAAATAGATAAAAGAGAGGAACAACTTTTTACTACTCAAAAGTTTAGTTTAGTGAAATATATTTGTGATTAAATTTAACTACAGTTGCTTATATCTTTTCAAAGTTAAAATTTTGTGCATTTAGAACCAGGGCTGCAGAGTTCAGAGGGAAAATGTCGGCCTTCAACTTATGGAATTTTAAGACCTCCAACTTCCAGCTCCTTTACATAAGAAATAGTCCAACTGGAACTTCTGGATTTTTCAAGCTTCTGACTCTTTTACACCAAATTTAGTGTCTGACTACTCTGACTCCACAGCACGAATTAAAACGTAGCTTACAAATTTGTATTTATTCATTGTAGGGAAAAAAAAAAAAGTGAATCAAAATTTCCTGCATTTAAAATGTTTTAATATCAAGAAGTAATACTGAATCTGTATTTGTGTTAATACTTACTATTGCATTCCTGGATTTTTTCATTTTCATTAATAAAATGCGAACATGAAATTAAAAGTGAAAATATAAAACAAGCTCCCCTCAAAAAATGTAATGAGACATGAACATGACCAGATTTTTATTAAAAATTTCCCACATAATTCTTCTTCTTTGGAGCATTTTAAAAAATTATACCGTCTATTTTTAGAAAGAAACTCAGCTCTTTTTTTATTTGGAAAAATAAGATAAAAGATTTAGTAAAGTAAAAAATAGATAAGATTTACAGCTTAATCACTGCTTTTAGTAGACTTATGGACAGCATTTAAAATCCAACAGCTTGAATAGTAGAAGCCATATTCTTTTACTTGAGTTGTATTAATAATAAATATTACTTTTTTTTTTAAATTTTCAATGACCAAATAAGTTATTCCATCGGACAAGATTTTTTAAAACGATTTTTTGCATCAAATAATTTAATATTGTGAAGAATGGTTTACATGTGCTGTAAATAATGATACTGGTGTCTGAAAGTTCAAAAAGTGTAAGTGAATATCGGTCAAATTTTGCTTAAAAATTTCAGAGCTCTTTTAGGGACATCCTGTATTTTGAAGCACATTAACCCAGTTCAAAATGATAATTCTAGTTAAGTACTGCAGCTTTAATGTCAAACACTCTCTACAGAAGTACCATATTTCATGCGCAATAAGTATTTAACAAATTAAGACTAATGTCAAACAGTTTGAACTAAGAATGAAGCTACATATTTTTGAACCATAAAAATATTCATTCAATATTGTAAGAAAAATGAGGAAAATAAGTTAATTATAAGTATTTGTGTCTAATCAACAGGCAGAAATGTTAACAACAGTAAATATTATAGTTCATTTACTGAGGTTCCCTAAAAAATATCACTTGTCATTAGAGGATTTAATAAATACATCACATATGATAAGTGATGACAAAATTATTATGTATTCCAGATAGTTATGCATGAAACATAACTTAATATAGAAGGCGCATTTCATAATTTGATCCAATATTTTGATTTAAAAATTTTAATTATTGTATATCATTTTTTAATTAGTATCTTTTAGGGTTGTATTTCCCAGTTAATAAAAACTTCAATCGGACATCGATCTGCCAATTGGACATAGCTCAAGAAGTTTTCAATTGGTGGTTTGGGTGCGAAAGTTTGATTAGGCGGGAAGAAAACAATTCATCTAGTTGGACTTTTACATGTACTTTTTTACAGCCTGCTAGAGTTACAAATGCTGAAAACTGATGACAGTAGAGCAGCTGAGCAATAATTGCTCTTTGGAAAATGGAAACAAAAAAAAATTTCTATTTTGACACATACAGGAAACAGTGTTGAACAGTATTATCACTTAACTTTTTAAGAGGCATCAGAGAAGATGTGTTTGGCCCCTTTACTTACAAAGAACTTTTAATGGAATTTCACTTAAAATATTCGAAGGAAACAGTGTAGGTAATTACAAATTTTCATGAAAATGGCAATTTTTAGTCTCTCTAGTGATAATGTAAGTGTGACTTCTGCAGTAATATGTAAGAATTTTTTCTTTTATCTGATCGGTTAAAAGATATATTTCTATTACTTACAATCATTACTAAATTCATTTTAATGTTTGCTAATTTATTTTGGAGAAGCAATGCAAAACATTCATGATTTTTTGTCCTGTTCATAAAATACCACATCATTTAAAGCAATAATTGCTATTACATCGTATGAAGAAAAAAAGAAAAAAATAAGACTCAAAACTAAAAGCATGAACAAAAAAATATTTTAACAACAAAGGTGTATGTTCTAAAGCATAACTTGTAACAAGTTCACATTTATATTCACTTATTTAAATATATATATTTTAGAATATCATTTACAAGAGCTCACTTCCAAAACTAAAACATGAAAACTAACTTGGAATATAAAATATATTCACACTGATAGATGAAATAACATTTACATATGGAGAGCACAAATGTATAGCACATAAGTAATGGGGAACAATGGTACTGATGAAATGCATACTTGCTAAAAGCAAAAGAATCATATACACTGATATGCTTCAGTGTATACATAGACTTAAGATCTATATACACGAATATTGAAGACAGAATTAACTTGATTCATCTATGTTTAATCCTCCAGTATTATCACCAGCACCCACTTTCTTCAATGCATTGTTTACAAAATCAGCAGAGCATCCAGCAACTTTTGTGATATCTATGAGAGAAAAAAATGGAGAACAATCATTCTTATTGTAAAAATAAAATAAGGCTGAAATTATATACAAAACAGTGATTGAATAATTAAACATTAGGTGAATGAAAAATAATTCATTACCAACAGTTGATAGTGATGCACTGCAATATTCTACATAAAAATATTGGCTCTTAATTAGCACACAAAAATTAACGATGAAATTAAAATGAATCTTACTTTTCCCCACACTGTAAAGGTATGTTACTTAAATATGTGTTGTTGAATATAAGAGAAATTCTTTGAAGTTGAATTTTATGATCAATTTAATCTGAGTCAGATATCTTAAAAAGGAGAAAGAAATGAAGTTTAAAGTATAATAATGCAAATATATATCCATGCAAACAAAGTGAGCAAAAATATAAAATCATAACTCACCTTCGCTCCTAATGAAAGATTCTATTGCATCTTCAAGCAATAAATGTTCCCTTTGCACCCCATTTTGTATGCGCTTTTTAATTAATTTCTTGGCTTTCGTTACTACCTGCAACAAGTGTTCTACACAGGAAAAAGAAATGTACATATATATATATATATATACATAAAAAATATACGTACATAACAAATTCACAAATCTGAACACAATAAAGAAGCTACTATAAAACATACAGAAAGACATTTTCTTCCAGTTTTTACGGTTAACTCTCTTAGTGATAACCACTTCAGTTTTAAATCGATTATCGTGAATAATGAAGCCCACAGCAGAAAGCACCTTATTAGTAGCGTAGATAAAGAGAGGGGGGGGGGGGAGACAAATCACAACCCGAAATGTTGATCCAAAAAATTAAACTAAAAGTAAAATTTCCAAAATATTTTCTTTTCGGAAAAGAAAATGGCAAGCAATAATATTTTACAGACTGAGGGGAGGGCCCAGGCTTGTCATTAAGTGGGGTCAGTTGCCACCCTGGATTTGAGAAATCAATATATTTACATTTTAGTGGGAATAGTTTTCATTGTTCTCCAATAAATGTATTGTATTTGTACTTTTTGACTCCCGGGAAAAAAATTGACGGGCCTGGGAGGGCACCGAATCTTCCCACCTCTAACATTACCACGATGGTTTGTAGAGCAACAGCCCCTAAATCCCCCCCTTCTTTGTTTCTGTAATAATATTTTATCAATATTACAATTCTACTAGTTACTCCATCTAAAGCAGAAGTTGAATCTCTCCCCCCCTTTCCAAATATACATTCCATAAACCTTGGTAAATCGGTACACTATTCAACTTTAATTGTAAAAAAAGTAGTTAAAAAATTTTTTCTTAATTTAATTTTTGGGTAAAAACTTTGGTCTTGCTTTGCTTTTGATATTCCAAGCAATGACAAAATTTTTTGAACAGTTATTATTGATATATATACAGTGAAGCACCGTTTATACGTTTTTCAAGGGACCATGAGAAAAAAACTTATAAATGAAAAAACGTATAAGTGAAAAATTACAAAAAATTAAGAAAAAACGAATATTGGTGGTTGAAAGTAACTTAAGGGTTATAAGAAAAATAAAATAATGAAATGCAATGAAATGAAGCATGTAATACTAACCTTTTAATTCCAGAATTAATTTATATCTACTACTTCTCATATTCATCCGGACTGACGTTCAAAGTATTTTGTTATTTTAGGAGGTATGGCTCTTTTGGAATGCACAGAAAAAAATTCTTTGTTTATAGTTGAAAGTGCCATTTTAACATTATCATTTAACTCACTGGACAGATATAGGTCAAGGGTCGGATGCAATTAATAGGAACTGGACAATCAGCATCAGCTTAGAATCTGGTGTTGAAATGTGCGTTCTCGCTCTTTTTAACTCAGATTTTAAAAAACGTATAAATGAAACTGCGATTTCAGGAGAGCGTACAAAAGAAATTTTTTAACATTAATATGTATTGGACTCTGCCGGCACCGAGAGAAAAACGTATAAATGGTGCTTTACTGTATATCATGATTTAGAGGTGTTTCGATTCACCCGGCTGATAGGGCTCAATCGGAACACATGTTAAAATTTCGATTTCTTTCAATTTAACCTGTAATAAGTCTCACAAATATTACTAATAATGATGGGGGAGAATAAGAATAGATAGTTACTGTAAAATAAAAGTTTATCTTCGATACCAATAAACATATAGTTTGTCAAAATTCGAAAATAATTTTGAACTTATGAAAAATTAAAATTAATTAAAAAAAAATGTATTTGGATTGAAAAACAAAGATTTAAGGCAAATTGAAGTCAAGCATGTCGTTCACAAAAATGTTGTTCATGCATGTTGTTCTTAAAATAAGCAGTTGTAGCTTGGCTTAATTTTTTTTCATAACATCTTCTGGGATGAAGGCTCCCTTTTCTTTAGTTTTTTGTAATCTCCACGTTTTGGAGATTGTCCTGTAAGATTTTCGGATGTATTCATCATTGTCTGTGTACTGGACTTACGCTACATAGAGCCTGTATGACTTTTACCCCATGTATTTTGAGTAAAAAGAACAAAGATGTTTTTAAATCTGGCACTTTCTGCCATTCTGAGATCTAGTTGCTCATAACAACAACAAAAAATCCGCGTCCTTATCTTGACTAGAAGAATTGGGGTTAGAATCTTGATTTTTCAAACAGTTTCCTTAAAATAAGTTTGGATTGGAACGACATATCAAAGTGTTTCGATTTACCCCGCAAATCCTCATCCTCTGACATTATTAATAATTTTTCCTTTTTATGACACAATGAAAAAATGTTGTAAATTCTAGTGTGGTACGCTGTTGCTAAGATACATGCATAATGAAAAAGTACTATTCTTAGATTTGAAACATTAAGAGGTCTGTACTTACATACAAAGTTTTGTAGACGATGTTTTTTAGCGTTCCGCTTGCAGCCTTGCTCATAAGCCAATAGTGTTGCCAGAATGACAAAAATATTTTTTTCCTATTCTTATGATAATGCCTTTCTAAAAAAAAAAATCTAACTTCCAAAAATACCGGACGGTATATTTATGCAGAATGTATTCGTATGGTCGGGAAGTTTCGTTCCCAATCACCCCGCTGTTCCAATACACACCGTTTTATGGTATATCTACAGCACAATGCCAAGATGAGGCTTGAGAAAGTATTCAGATCTTCTTTAGGAGAGATAACTTTTTAGGGAACTTTTTTAGGTGCTGCACTTAAAGTTGAAAGCATAAAAATAAATAAGGAGCAGCCAAATGCTCCCCCCCCGTTTTTTACCTTGAGACGACTCTGGATATGTAACCCCTTCCGAAACCATTAGCTAACAACGCCACTGCACCTCACTATACTATACCAGTAGCGTCGCCACCCGAAGTGGACCGAAAAAAAAAGAAGAGAAAAAACATATTTACTCTGCCAAAAGCAGAAGCATCACTGTGGGCGGGGATTTTCAGCCGCGTGATACCCCTTTGAGGGGAGACACCTGAACGATTTTAAGAATTTATGAAATTTTTTTGGTTCTTCAATTCTGATTTTTGAACCCAACATGTGCCAAAACATTTAATCAATCAAAAACAGTAGAACCATTACTAGAGCATTTGCGTGGGCAGACACCCTTCTAAAGGGGGGAGGGTTTAGTAACACTCATAACTCATGAAAAAGTTTGAGAAAATAGCAATATTAAAATCCTGGTATATTTTAGATTTTATTTAAGTAATTAAACTCAGCGGCACACACACTATGTGTGAAAGTATGGTGACACCGCTTTGGGGCATACAAAATGCAATAAAGAGTTTCTAAAAAATATTAAAACTGAAATTCCATACATTTTAAATTACATGAACTGTATCAAATTTTAAAAAGAAATTCATCACTCATGAGCACACAAAATTGTTTTCTTCCTTTCATTTTAAATTCATTATCCATTTAGACAAAAACAGCCCTTCATAGGGGCCAGATTACCTTAAGCTGCTTTTTCTGTATTACTAATTGATTTAGTTATTGCATTGGCCTCGCTATGGCAGGGGGGAAGGGGAAGGCTCTTTCGCCTGCCTGGGGGGTGGTTTTAGAGTTCATGAAAAATATCAAACTTCAATTTTGGAAAATGTCCAAAACATTTCAAAGTACTCTTGCCAAATCTAGTAGCATCATGGGGGAAGGAGCAGGGTTTAGATGAGTGATATCTCTCTGGAGTGACACTGAAATGGTTTTAAGAGTTTATGAAAAATATAGATGTTTCAATTACAAATTTTCCCCACATACTTTTAAATATATTTAATCTATCAAACACATTAGTCTCACATTTGAGTTGGGTGACACCTAAAACACAGTTAAGAGTTCCTGAAAAAAATAAATACTGGAATTGTGTCATATTTTAAATGATATTTTATCTCTCAAATGTAACGGCTTCACTACGTAGAGAAGCATTTGCCCTGGCGACACCTGTCTTGAGGGTGGCACCCAAAATGCATTTAAGAGTTTCTGAAAAATATTAATACTGAAATCTTGATGTATTTTAAACTATTTTCAATGGTTATCAAAGGCAGTGATTATACAATGGGGGCAGGCATTTGTATCGGACGTGAAACCCCCAAAATATATTTTTAAGAGTCTTTGAAAAGTAAACTATCCGAAATGCATTTTTACGAGTCTTTGAAAAGTATAAATACTGAACTCCCAATACATCTTATACTAAATTTACCTTATCAAATTTTGGAAACGCACACAAGCACTAAAAGCCATTTTCTTTGCTCTGTGTTTTATCGTCTGTTCAGACAATAACATCGGCTGCCTTCCGATGGAGTCAGAAAAAATAAAATAGTCTTTTTCTTTTTTATCTGTGTAACTACTTGATTTGGTTATTATTGCTTTCTTGCTTCAGATTCTTTTGAAACTGTCGGAATTTTGAGGATTTTTCAGTAAGTGTTTCTTTGTTTAAGACGGGAAAAAGGATGCTAAATTCCCAGAAGTGCAACAAATGTATTTAATAGTAAAGATGGCATTGAAAACTTAATCTAAACCTCTAAAATAAGTTAGAAAGGATGGAGCTTTATTTGTGGGTGTGTGTGTTGCTAAGCAGGAAAAAATTGGCAAGCATTTAAATTTCTTTTATTTCCTTTTACATTATTTCCCTATCATTCACTGTTCCATATTATCCGATATTTGAATTAATATTTATAAAATCATGCTGAGGTTCAAATATGGTTAGAGTAGTTACTTTTTTTTTGCAGTCGGTGAATTTTTTTTAGTAGGTTTAGGGGGGGGGGACACCACGAATTACTGCAAGGGTGACGACACCATTGCTAGCTACGCCACTGACTAAACTATACACTTTTTCAGTTTTCAAATGTTAAAAATGAGATTTTTTTTATTGTTTGGCTGAAAATTATCTGAACTACACAGAAACTTTTTACAAAATTAAGATTTTTATTACAAATGACTAAACTAACATTACAATAAGATAATAATTCAGAGTGGCTACCAGCTAAGCAAATATATTTTCCAGGTTTTCAACAAAATTCCCTGACTTTTTCAAGTTTTCCAGCCAACATTCCTTAATTTTTTTAGACATAAATTTAACACTATTTCTTTAGATAAATACATTTGGTAATATTTGAGTCATTTAAAATACAAACATCTCCAATTCTCAAAATCCATAGTTCTGAAGGCAGATCTAGTGGTTCTTGATGTATTTATTGCCTTTATGCCATTGGTAAAGGAGCGTTATTTTTCATAAAAAGCGGACTTAATGGCTTTTGATCCTAAACGACTCATTTTTTAATTTAAATCTTTTAACAGTAGTAACACACAAATTTTAATAAGAAAAAGGGATTTCAAGAAGAAAAAAAAAAAGAAGTCATTGATGGACATTTTTAAATGTTACTGCTACAGGTAGTCATTTCAAGCTTTTCCAGTGGGGGGGGGGGGGGGGGCAAAGAGTTAAAAAAAAAAAGGCAAATTTCATCGGAAAATTACAAAAACCATGCCCACTTATATGTAAATACATTGATTTCTCAAAGCCGGAGGGGGTGGGTGCAATTGACCCCCCCCCTAAATGACAGGCCTGTACTACTACTAACAACAATTTAAAGAATAAGTTTCCATATCTTACAATTTTATTAACCTGCGAGAATGCGCAAGGGGGTGTTTGACACCCCACAGAACTATTATTATAATTTCCCAAGTCCCTTCTTTGAAAATGGACCAAACCCGGTGTAGCTGGTTTGAAGGTCCCTTGCCAATGAGGGGCATGTGCACTATTTCAGCGGGTTCCTGGAATTCCTTACCTGGGGTGTGAAGCACCCCTTGCGCACTCGTGTTTCTATCATTTTCCTTGAAAATGTCGCACTACCTGACGTATGATGACGAGATGGGCTTCTGCAAAGACTGTTGGATGAAGTTTCCATTAATTATGAGTCAATAAATTAATTTGATTTGGAGCCTGATTAAAAAAAAAAGGAATATTTATTCATACAAAATCAGTATTCAGAAAGAAATTACTTATGTTTCAAATGTCCCTCAAAAAAGTGTTGGGCTTCTGTCACCATTCATAGTGATGATGCTATAGATAAAAGCTCTGGGTAATCAAATAAACTCAAACCTGTCATTTATGTTGGTGGTCTGTTGCTCCACCTGTCTTTGAGAAATCAATGTATTTACATAAAAGTAGGTGTGGTGTGGATTTTGTTGCTTTCTGATGATATTTGCATAGTGTTTGCACCCCTCCCCCTTCTATAAAAAATTGAAATGGCAGGCCTGAATAACCGTACATTATTACATTTTATAATATGACAAAAGGAGCTGATGAAATGGCTGCTTTTTATTCTACAGCATGAATTTCAAAAAATGTAGCCAATGGTAGTTTTTTTGCTTTTCTAACTGTAACTAAAGCTTTTTACTGCTCTCAATTAAATATCATCAGATAAAATACGAAAAGAGGAGACTAGTTTATCATTCCAACTTGTCCAAAATCCCATAGTTCAGAGAGCGCTGTCAAACACAAGGAAAACTTAAGGAGCATTTTTTCATGTTTGGAACGAGTCGAAAAAACACAAATGACGTCATACACACGTTGTTATCTCTACGATAGTAAAAATGACAGAAAAAATAAATCTTGCTGTTCTTATACTTAAAAAATATTTGCGAAGAACGTTCTTATGCCATTTGTACTGAATGCATCAAATAAAGTACTAATTTGAAATAAATATAAAATTTTAATATTAATTTAGCAAAAATTACTAATTAAATAAATTGCTTTGTACAGTTTAAAGTAAAATTATGTTAACCGTGCGAAAGTTAAGAAAAAACAGTGGAAAATAACTTTTGCGACGCAAATTACAGAAATTCCCTTCTGGAGTGCAGGACACCCCTTGAGCGTTCTCCTGTTCGTTCTAAAAGAGCAGGTTAACCTTTACCATAATGCACAAAATATCTCACAAGTGTCAAAATATTTTTATGAATTAAAGAAAAAAAAATGATTTAAATATGAACAATGTTTTCTTTTAAAAGTATTGTTAGTTATGAGTGCATTTTTTTGAATACATAAGATATCCTTAGACTGTAATAAAATGGTCTAAAAACTTTTGTTAAATAAAAATAATGTCATGCAACTCAATCTCTAGAAAAGCTTCTAATAAACACCAAAGTTCCACTTAATACTGTAAAGTGAGAAACACATGTAACTAACATGACTTAATCTATATTAAGCATATATCAGTAACCAGGGCTCAGCACTTGGATTGGGGAATTGTTTTATAAAGATAACATTTCTGATGTAAGTTATAGTATTTAGTGAACTGTTCAACTGTCATGGAGGAGATTATCTCAGGCACAGCACCGATGTTCCATAATGTATAACTCGGGATAATTTTTTCTTTAAGTGTATCTTACTGTTATACCTGAATATATTTCGGGAGAAGGTTATTTTCGGCTTCATCTCTGTCAAACCCGAATCTATCTCGGGAAAAGTTATATTTGCAATCAATTTAATAGTGGCAACACTTTACTGAAGATTTTAAAAGATAGAGGTTTAGGTTCAAAGTGCGTGTGTGAACATTTATGTACTGAAATCATCAAAATAACTCGACAGTTAAAAGGTTAAGGTTTTAAAATTAAATAACTAATTTTACAACAGAAATTTATAATTCATACTAGATAAAGATTTAATAAAACCGATAGATATTGACATTACATCATTGCATCTTTTGTTTTGAGAACAATATCTTACTCCTAAAGGCATATCTATATTAACCTTTTGGATCCGGGCTGTTTTTTGGAAATTTTTCTTTCGTCCCAGGTAATATGACAGTTGAACTACAGATTTCTTTTCCATTGAAAAGAGAAGGTATAAACCGTCGTACCAGACGAATGAAACCTTGAAAAAATCCCCGGCTCAAAAGGGTTCGAGGGGAAAATTTCAACCCCGTTCTCTAAAGAAAAAAGACTTATGGTACAACATGTGTACCGCCCGGTTCCTAAAGGTTAAGGAAATATTTCAACTTTTGTTTTTAACTAAATAATCATAGACATGCCTACCAAATGAAAAGGTGTCAGTTGATGTCCCTTAGCCAGGACTTAGATCGAGCGACAAGCGGATACCAAATGGCTAGTAATGGCCCTTAGAGATAGCAAATTCATACTTGTTTCTACTCGCAGGAAATGAGATTACTTTCGCTCTGGGAGTCAAATTTAAATTTAGCCCTACAGTGAGAGTATGGTGTGGTTACAGACATCGCAATATATACTTTGAACTTTTACACACTATTACTTCTTAAAGCAAAATAATCTGGTGGTATGCTCATATCTTGTTAATGCAGAATGTAAAGCAATTGCCAAATAGTTAGTTATGGCATCCAGAGACTGTAGTGATTACAGGAGCGCCCCGATGGGAGGTCCCAAAAATGTCCTTATTCAGCAAATTGTGCTGACGATTCAGCAATATGAAGAAAATATTTGCAACTTGAGATTATTTGTTCTTTTTAAAAACAATTCAAAGGAAAATATAAATGGTTTTCCTACATTTTTTTCTCTCACTAAATCTTATGTATGTACGACATGTGAGCATGCTGGTGTTTTATCATTCGGTAAAACTGGGAGTTCATTCGGCAATTGATAATCCCAAAAATTTTAGCTTGCGGCGCCCCTGAGTTAAGCTAGAAGAGGAGAAACCTTTCAGGAGTTTAAATTTTGAAAATAGTAACGTGAAAAATATTGTTACATAAAAATTTAAGTTGAAAATTTGATGGTAATAATAATGAAGAACATACTTCGCTCTTGCTGTAGTCCAAATAATTTCAGTTTATTGGCTTCATGTTGGGCCTTCTTTTTCAATCGGCATGCTCTGAACATAAATACATATCATCATATTAGCTTAAACAAACTTAAAACAAATGTCACAAAATGATAGAAATATTTAAAATACATTATCAAAGCATTCAAAAAAACATAAAGGAAACATAAGTCTGAAGACAAATTCGAGTTTGATAACATATAAACTATGTAATATGACCTTCATGTACATATTATCATACTTGGCGAAATTAACTAATGAAAATGTTTTCAAACAAGATAGTACATATATTCTGTTCAGCTACATTTTATGTGTTTTTTTGATAGCTATGCATCTAATTCCCTAAAACTATCTAGACCATCACCGGCTTTATAACCGAAACAATTAGACAAGAACCCAGTTTAATTTTTAATGAAGTTCTTTTTACTAACAAGAATATTAGCATGGATAGCTTTTTTTACATGAACATTATAGGACATTTATAACTATGATCAACTTCAATATAAATATTTCAATATAAAAAACTCTTCTGCAACTAAAATGGACCATGACATAAAATATCCGAGGGTTGATCAGGAAAAAATGTTATAAGCTGCAGCATTGGAAAACTTGACCTAGTTGACAGCTATTTTCAGACAAATCAGTCAAGCAATGATCCAGCATGGGTAGCCGCAGAAAGTAAGTTTTTTTTGCGAACTTATTTTTCGTAAAATCAAACTATTTTAAAATGATTTGCTTAAAATTGATAACAGATGCCTTCTGTAATGTTACTTTACAAAAGTAAAGTCAAGTAAGGTCGTATTTTGCTCACATATCTGCAAAATATCACATAAACAGGACGTTAAATAACTTAATAAATATGGCAACGGCGAACTATTTTAAGCCTAAAATGAATGTAAACCATTCCAAGTAAGAGCTTTAAGCAGATAAAAATTGAAAAAAATTGTTTAAAAAAAACTTGGGCATAAATGGGTTAATGGACAAGAAGTAGATTTTTACCAAGAAGGGATCAACAAGATGGTTCTGCCTTTGGATAGACTTGGACATAATCTCAAAAAGATAAAAACATGTGTACTTATTAACCCCGATTTGTATTTTGGCTTTATTTTGTATTAGATATTTGTCTTTCATGACCACCAGAATTTAGACTAGTGGATCATGGATTGTTTTTTTTTTCTTTTTGCAGTCTGTTTTTAGATACATAGGTACTGCATAGCTTCAATTTTGAAGAAAAAAAAAGAAGGGGTCCTGTGGAATGGCAAAAAATGAATGAAACCCCTTTGTTTGCTTTGTGTATGGCTGTTGTTATGTGGAAGTAAACCAATATTTTTTTTATTTTTTGAGACTCATTAATGGCTGAAGAGTCACAGGTCTTAACTTTTAATTTTCTTTTAAAGTTGCTTTTGATTTTTATTTCAGTGGTTGCAGTTTTGCTATTTACTTAATATATTGCTGCTTTCAAGCAGATTTCATTCAAAAGATTTTGTGTACAGAAATTCCTATGCTTCCTGATAAAGTGTAGTTAATATCAAAGTAAATAGGAACAAAAACATTAGGTAGTCATTACCAGGGCTGCGGAGTCGGAAGAAAAATGGTCGACTCTGACTCTTGCTTTTTTTTATTATTTATTTTTTTTACCCAAATGTGAAGAGGAAAAACCCTAAACAAAGGTTGAAATATTAAGTCCATTTTTAAAAGTTTCATTTTTATTCATGGTTGTAGCCAGGACTCACTTTAGGGGGGGGGGTAGCAAGCTGGGGTATCCCAGTTGGAGGTCATTGTGACATCTCAAAAAGTTCAATTTTCTTAAGAATTCTCGCAGGTAATTTCACCACATTCACCTCAATTCTCGGAGGTCACTGTGACCTCCCAAAATATCCAATTTCTCCAGAGCAAAAAACAAGTGCAGCTCTAGTCATTTGACTCCATACAAAACTAATCTTTTTCTTGTTAAATGGCCAGACTTTATTTTAACACATTGCATTTTTGCTGCAAATATTTTTTATTCATTTGCATAAGCCCAAACATAGCAATTCGTTTCACAAAGCAGACCCGCCATTTAAAGCTCTTTTTAATGATCCTAGATGCTTAGGATTTGGATATTGGACGCCGAAAATTTGTCTGCTAGTTTCAAAGATATGTTTCCACCGCAATAAAATTTCATCCAAATCGAAGGTGGTCGGAGTCGGAATGTTTTTCAGCAACTCCAACTGATTTGGTCCAAAATCAGTCTGACTCCGACGCCCTGGTCATTACCACCTTCACTCATAATGGGTTATTTTTAATAGTATTGTGCAACTTTGTTCCTTTTATGTTTATATTAAGTGTTCAAAATATGCATAGCAAAGGTAGCCATATTTTACATCTTGTCACGTGAACTACTGTAAAATGTCAATACCATCCAGCATAAAAGTTATATACATGTGGTCGGAATTATAGACTGAGGACAAAATGATACTAAGTACATTATTTCTAATAGACGCTTAAGTTTTTGAAAAAGATATTTGTTTTAAATACAGATGTTTTATTCGATAAGTTCAATTGAAACTGATTAGAAACATTTGTTGGTTCTTTCAAAAATTAAGGATTAAGAGATTCATGGGTGAATATCAGGAAAAGTGCTAATTTAAGTCACAAATGAATTTCCCAAGCACTTCCAAATAAAAACCAAAATTTATTTCTTTTCATTCAATAAACTTCGTCCTACATACACACACAATCCAGGACAAAATGCTCAGATTTTAAACTTAAACCAGGACTCAAACTTTTTAGGCAGCTGACCTCTTTTATGGAGCTATGTTTTTAAGATATTGCGTAGATACTTTTGGTTATAGTGAATTGAACTTTATTAAATCAACTAGTAAATGTAGAGGATTTTCCATCAATGGAAGGTTAATTTTTTCTCAAATGTGAACATTTTCCCCTCCCACCATAACCCTCCCAAAGTAAATTAAGTTAATTTTAACTTTTACTATCATGGCTCAATTTAGAAATTTTTGAACTGTAAGCTTGATTCATCTGAGGGGGCTCCCTAAACTGCACAATCGAAGGAAGTGACGTAAGCAGCTCAATTGCCCATCTTTTTTGCCATTGTATGATCCCCCCCCCCCCTCAAAAAACAAAATTCACTTCTTTAGTCTGTATCATGACTCCCCTGGCTTTTGCATGGCAACAGGCTGCAGTATATGCTGCAAACTGTACATTCAAAATAAGTAAATTAATTAAAACAGACAGTAATATTTTAGTATAATTAAAACGAAAAAACGGTGATTCCTTTTACAGCGAAGAAAGAAATTTAACCAACGAAAGCAAAGCAGATAACTCTTTTCACCGTGAGAAATAAAAAAATGAAAGCAATGCAAAAAAAAAAAAAAAACTGAAGTCGCCACACATTTTATTGGAGTGTTCAGGGTGCGCTCAAAGTGCAACATCTATGGGTTTAGTTCGGTATCGCTTCCGCATTTGAACGAAGTCTGGTGGCCATGCTACGCACAATTTGGGAATTGCCCCTAATAAGACGCCAAGAAAAGGAACAGTGTATTCTGTTTATGCTTAGTGACGTCCATAGCAGAATGAGATAGATTTTTATTAATAGGTTCTCCTTATGTTCAACATGTATAAAAAATGAAAGATTGCAACAACTCACAAACAAATATGTATCACAAAAAATATTTCAATACTGTCCTTGAATTTTCCAAATAGTACATGCGCTTCTCACTGATTGGACGAAACACTCATGTGATTTCTGTATAAAACGTGGTTCGGCCAATGCCGTCGAAGATTTGGACTTGGATGTCAGATAGATGCTGGCTTTTTGTAAATACATTATCATTAACAAAGTATGTTAATAAAATTTCCTAAGTTACTTTTAAATAGACTTGGATTTATTTGCAAAAGCCTAACACCAGCGACCTCCCGTGACCTGCTTTGGGGAGCTCCTGATATTATTATTATTGAATATTTCGTCTTATTTTAAGCAGATAAATTTCTCGAAACACAGAATGAAAACCAGTTTTGCTTATGTCAATACAAGTCTCGAAGGAAAAAAAAAGAGTTTGGGCACAGCAAAAGTTTCATACACTTTAAAAGAAAATAAATCTATTTTTAAGCAATGAATAATACTTACCGGCTTCTGGAAGATATAAAAACAAACCAAACTTTTCTTTGATGTATCGTAATAATCTATACGTGTAACACACTCTGATAATCCTGTTGAAGTACGCTTTGAACATTTGTTTTCGTATTAATTTATATGTCACCAAAACAAATATACTGCCTTGCAGATTACTGAACTAAATACCATTCAGAATTTAATAATTACTCAAAGATTAACAGTTCCCATCAGATCCGATTTTACACCAATCAAGACACACACACACTCTGAAATACGAAACGTTAATATGGTGCTGTTTCCGGTTTCAATCTTCGCCCGAACCTCAATTTTGTTTGTTGCGCATCAAGCTACGCAACTTCCTCTCAGGTTTTTTTGTACATTCACTAACGTTTCCGACTATTTCAGAAAAGTGATTTTAAACGGATCTTTCTGGCATATTCAAAAATATTTCTCTTATTTTCAGAAACGTTTCTGAATTTTTTTAGTGTACCACATAAAATGTTAGAAAACTATTTCTCACATAAGATATATTCGAGGGAAACACAGCAATATTTTCCCTCACGAGAAAGGTACGTTTTGGAAAATAAATTTATGTACATAATTTCATAAATTCTTCTTTCATTGTAATAAGAAATAACTACTTATTATATTAGTTTATTTAATGAAATAACACATTTTTAGATAATTCATTAATTTACCTCCATAAACAACTTTACCATTTCTTTAACGAAAAGATTTTAGGTAAACCACTGACTTACCTAGAAGCCAGTTTGTTCTTTTCTTTTCTAGAATTTATCCTTGCATTAAGGGGCAGCTCATTTGCTGGAACCAATTCATCAATGACTGAATTTAACTTCCTCAATTCCAACCCAATGTGATAAAGTTTTTTTGGATTTGGGGTCAGATCATTTCCATCTCCTCGACGTGCCTTGCCAGCATGCCTCACTCCCTTTTCAGAGGAATCAGCATTAAAAACTGGATCACATTTTCCATTGATGCTCAGTTTCATAGTTTTTGGTCCTTTTGCTTGAACATTATATTGCCAAAAATAGCGCTTCTTCTTCTTCTCCAGTAGCACCTCATCTGGATTTTCTTCCCTTTTCTCGTCTTCCGATTCTATTAAAAAAACAATCATTTTAAAAATATTAGGTTATATTTACACACTAATCTTATCTTACATCCATAGTATGGTTATTAATCAAAAATACAAAATAACATACATATAACTTCATGATTAAAGTTTTTAGTTTAGAAAGCATCTTGGTAAATTACCTTCCTCAACAGCTAATTTCCAGAAAAGAAGAGAAAGAAAAACTTTCAAGAACAACATAATCAAACATTTAAATATTAACACATAAAAAAATAATCAAACATATAGAAAAAAATAATCGTCGGGTAGTATGTTTTAAAGCCAATATTTATTCAAAATAGACATTAACTGAATACAATACTTTTTTAATTTGTTCTTGCTTCTTTAGCACCTGTGTCACTTGCATGGCTGGAACGTCATTGAAAAACCTTTTTGTTCTGTTTGTCTAATGATGAAGAACCACAGAGACGGTCTGCATTAGCACGCTAGACTTTAATTAACATCTAAAAATAGCGGCCACAACACAATTGACAAAAACACTTCACACAGATCTATATTAGGACATTATTAGCATGCACTGCTGATATGACGGCAAGCGTCTCGCGATGGTCGTGTTGTTCTTCTACTCTCGTGAGCTCCGAGCACGGTTACAGTTAATCCCCTATAACAGTTACAGTTAGTCCGTTATGACACATCTCCCCCCCTTTAAAGGTCAAGTCTCTTTGGTGGGAAAACAATCCTACCACTTCTGGTAATATAGCATTGCGGAGACTGGACCTGAGGAGAACTGAGGGTTGATGGTAGTCCACCTGGAGAACCTGGAGTACTTCCTGTGGCATTCGGCACTAAATGATCTGAAGTATCATCTATGTCTGCATTCAGCTCTGGCTCTAGCGAGAAATCTGGAGATGGTACCAGATGCTTCCTGTTTCTTATGTAAACTCTTTTCCCAGACTGGATCAAGTATGATCTTGGAAATCGAGTTTTCTCTAAAACTTTGCCTGTTGCTCTTTTATCTGTCATCCAAACTCCCTGCCTTTCCTTTAAATCTTCAAGATTCCTAGCTCCATAATGCTTATTGTAATTTGCTCTTTGCTTTTCTCTTCTTCTTTCTTCCTTTTTTTCGAACTCTGCCTTATCAATCGGGTGAGGTTGCAACTGACTCTTTGCTATGGGGAGAGTTGTATGAATTTTTCTTCCCATCAGGAGCTCTGCAGGACTAAATCCATTTTCTAATGGAGTCGAGCGATAAGCCATGAGCGCTAAGTAAGGATCAGTGGATTTTTTGATACGCATTTTGACTGTTTTAACAGAAGACTCTATAAATCCATTGCTTTGAGAAAATTTCGGACTATTTGTGATGTGTGCAAATCCATAGCTTTTTGAAAATTCTTTTTACAGGATCAAATTGTGGACCGTTATCCGATCTTAAAGTGTCCGGTATTCCGTGACGTGCAAAGATAGACTTGCAGTGTTTTATTATCTCGGCAGAAGTCAAACTACTTAGCTTTGCTACTTCTTGAAAACGTGAATAATAATCAGTAATGAGAAGATACAATGAATTTTTTTATTTGAAGAGATCAAGGCCTATCATTTCCCACGGTCTCTCTGGAAACGGTGTTGGGATAAGTGGTTCATGTCTGTTACTTGATTCTTTTATACAAGCTGTACAATTTTTCACTTTCGCTTCAATGTCTTTACTGATATCTGGCCAACAAATTGGCACATCTGGCACGTGCCCTGCATTTGGTAATCCCAAGATGACCTTCATGAATTTTTTCCAAAATTGTTCGTCGTAACCCTTCTGGAACGATTATTCGAATGCCTCTCATGAGCAATCCGTTCTGAAGCGAGATTTCGTATCTCAGAGGCCAGAAAGGCTGGGTCTACTTTGCTTTTTCTCTTGCCATCCTTCTAAGACGTATTTAGTTAACATCTTGCATGTTGGATCTTTTTCTTGCTCTTGCTTCAATTGAGAGTCTTTGTGGAACTATGGGAATAGTGTCCGTGATTTGTAGAACGAAAAGCTCAACATCTTCTTTCAAATCAAAGTTCGGATCCTCTTGTTGATGAGGTGACTGGGATAGGGCGTCAGCCGCCAGTAGATTTTTTCCTGGAGTATGAAAAACATCAAAGGAATATCTCATTAATCTCATTTTGAATCTTTGGAGATGAGGAGAGAGATCATCCAGTGATTTTCTCATCAATATCGGAACTAATGGTTTGTGACCAGTTTCCAGAAGGAATTTTGTACCAATCAGGTAATTAGAGAACTTTTCACATGCCCATGTTAAGGCTAGTGCTTCTTTTTCGATTTGGGCGTAATGTTGCTCCGTGGGTGTTAAAGTTCTTGATGCATATGCAATTACCTTCATCGTGGAATCTTCCAGTTTCTAACACAATGTAGCCCCTAGTCCATAGGATGAAGCATCAGCTGTTACTGTAGACAATTTCTTTGGGTCGAAAACTGTAAGTACAGGTTCAGATGATAGCACTTGCTTTAATTTTTTTAATGCATTTTCTTGAGGTGAATCCCAAATAAATAGATTTTTAGAAGAAAACAATGAAATCAAGGGAGCCATGAGGTCTGAAAAATTAGGAATAAATCTTGCTAAATAGTTGGCCATTCCAAGCAGCTGTTTAAGCTCTGTCTTACAAGTATTTGTAGGAGGTTGGAAATCTTGTATGGCTTTTATTTTTTGCGAGTCTGGACTTATGCCTTTTTCATCAATAACACGACCTAGAAATTTGATCAGAAAAACAACATTTTTGTTTGCTTATTTAGTTTTTGTTAATACCTGTTTCTTTTAGGAGGTTCAATGTTGATCGCAAACATTCGTCATGTTCCTTTTGATTGGATCCCCATTTTAGGATATCGTCCATGTTGCTTGCATATGATGCCGGATAAGCCTTCTAAAGCCTGGGACATTCGACAGCAGAAATGTTCTGGCGCTGAAGAAATCCCGAAAGGTACACATAAGAAACGGAATTTTCCAAAGGGAGTGATGAAAGTTGTTAGATACGAAGACTCTTCATCTAAAGGTAGCCAAAATCCTGAATTCGCATTAAGCTTGGAAAATATCTTTGCTCCAGCCAATAAAGATAAATTATATTCCGTCGTTGGCAACGGATGATATTCTCTCTGAATACTTCTGTTTAATATTGTTAAATCTACACATATTCTGACATTTCCATCTTTTTTTTTCACCACCACTGCTGGTGAATACCAATCTGTAGGATTTTCTACCGGTGTTATCACATTCATGGCTTGCATTCTTTTTATTTCTTGTCTTGTTTTTTCTAGCAACAGTATTGGAATTCTACGTGGAGATGTGAGTGAGTAAGGTTTTGCATCACCAGACAATTCTATATGATAATCTCCTATTAACAGTCCTAGCCCCCGAAACAGCTCAGGGAACTCCTGAATAGGATTAAAGCTGCCTATACTCTGTACTGATTTTATGTTAGGACCAAGTCCGAAAACTTTGATTGCAGGTTTCCCCAATAAACAATTTTGAAGATCCTTTATGACGTAAATATCTTCTGCACAGCTAAGTCCGTCATATTTGATGTTTTCAAATAATTTTCCAACTAGTTTCAGAGGTGTTCTATCGGGACCAAAAATTATCTTGTCAGTCTTCAAAAGACGAGCATCCTTCAGTACTTTTTGTACAATATCACTAGGCATCACAGAAAAATCAGCACCGCTGTCAATTTTGAATTTGATCTATTTTCCCAATATTTTGATAGGGACCACCCAATCATCACAATCTTGTTTACTTTCCACTAAGCCTATATAGCCAACTTCATTGTGAATTTCATTTACTCTTTTTGTAGGACATAAACTTTTTCCCAGTGTTCTTTTTTTCTGCATTTTCGACAGAGAGAATCCTTTGCTGGACAGATTTTTCTTTTGTGCTTCTGTTTTCCACACCATTTGCAATTTTCAATTGTTTTGGTTTCATCTGACCCCTTATGAACTGATGTTTTCTGTTTCGAAAAGTAATCTGTTTTCTTGTATTTTTGTTTGTTGCCAGAAATTTCTTGCACGAATGATGAGATTTCACGTGTCAAAAATTCTTGTTGTTTTTTGACGGATTCAGACAATCGAACTTTTTCTATTGCTTTGGTTAGTGTAAGTTCGGCGTACAGTTGGAGTCTTTCGTTTAGATACTCATCTCGAATCCCTACGACGATTCTATCTCGTACCAGTTCATCATGCAGCGGTCCATAATCACAATGTTCAGCTAGTGCATACAAATCTGTTATAATTCATTCACAGACTCCCCATCTTTCTGGGTTCTCTGGTTGAATCGTGCTCGTTCGAAGATTGTATTTCGTTTTACAATAAAATGTTCTGTGAACCTCTTCACCACTGGCTCAAAATCAATTTTCTCTTCTTCTGATAAATCAAAAGATGTATATATGAACTGCAAAATCACCAGGTCTGTCTCCAATTGTTAACGTATGGGATATCATGGGATGGCACCTCGAGCATCATCCACAGTCAGCAATGACGGTCCTAGTATTGACACAGCAAGTGCAACAAGCATGGAACTTCATACCACAAAGTGACATTCGGCACCTGTATGACATAATGCATGCACGCTTGCAGGCTTGCCTTCAAAATTCTGGAGGTTACACCCTCTATTAAATTAACATAATTTCACATTTGCACAGCATTTTCTTGTGCTTAAATTAGCCAGTGATCTTGTACATTTAATAAATTAAACATGTTAACTAGACAATTGTATTACACAAATTTCATTACTCTACGGCAATGTTTTCTTGGTGTTGGGATTTTTTTTTCCGCCAGTGTATTTGTTTGAAAAATAATGCAGGAGAGGAGAAAGACCCCTTTCCTTCTTTCCAAAAGCCTATTGATTAACGTGTTGTTCATTACCTCAACTTCGATCTCCTTCCTGTTAGTCCAACATACTCCCAATCATAGGCGGCTGGTGCACCAAGAAATTAAGGGATCAAAAGAAGTTTGTGAGGAGCTTAGGGCGGCACCCTAAAGCTGTTTATTTCTTTTTTTTTTTTGTAAAATTTGGCTATATTATTGGATTTTAACAAATGACCTCTAAAAACTTTAATACAGCCTGAAAAGCAGGATGGATTTTACTGTAGATATCATATCCCCTTTGCAATTCAAAGTTCCTTTCTTGTGAAATAAGATGAGAGAAAAAAAAAACATTTTTGTGGTATTTTCAGTTTTTAATTTTCATGAAATAAATCAATCCACCCAGTAAATAACCGACCGTTAATTTTTCGCTCTAAAACGTAAAGGGCCCCTTTACTTTCAGAAGTGAAGGGGAGCAGCTGCCCTTCCGTACAAGCAGCCTATGCTCCCATTGCGCCATAAGACTTGCAACCTCTTGTTTATTTTTTTTCAAACAAACTTTCTTCACTTCGACCCCCCCCCCCCGAAAAAAAATCCTGGCTACGGCCTTGCAGTGCGTTGATCAAGCAAAAAATGTGTTTCTGCAATTGGTATTTTTCGCAGTGTTTCACAGGTGCAAGAGTCAAAAGAGTTACACTTGCATGTTGCTATGTCAAAAAGAGACTTGGCATTCTTTCTGAATAGTTTTATCTTATCACAATAACTTTTAACATGTTTTCTTGATGCATACGGTTTTAATAAGTTTCTATACTTACCATAATATGCTTTAATTTTTTTCACTATCTCACAATGGTGTATAACCAGAATTGAAGCTAATTCCCATAGTTTCATCACCTTCTCAGCAACTTCTTCACATGTTTCACTAACTAGGTTCCTGTATTGTTTTGGTTTGCTGCTGCTCTACCACAGCCACATGTAACACAACATTATGTCTTCACAAGAAGGTAAACAATTAATTGGTAAATCACACCCATGTCCGAAAACAGGGCACACAAATTTGCTTCTTAAAGACGATATTACATCATTTAAACACAATTCAACCTCTAAAATAATCATAGAAGCTTATAAAAGCGAATTGACTTGGAACAAAGTGAAATCTGTTAGACAGTAGACGACTCAATGGAAGCAAATGCGACACGCGGTACCCTAGCCAGAATGGTTTTCCACTACCCAATACACATTTCACAACAGCGCCGCAGACAGTGGGCAAGGGGTGAGGGGGATTAGAGGCTTTTTGTACTGGAGCCAAGGAGGCTAACTGGAAGGGAATATAAAAAATGGATATAACCACATTTTCTAGGATTTTGTCAAATATTTAACGTTATTGGGGCAGTATTAAATATTAAAATATAAAAAAGATATTTTACATTCTGGATGTTTATTTCATATAACAGCTTTCCCACCCCAGCCAAAAATGACTATTGAAAAAAAAAATTGAAAATTGTCAAATTTCTATGATTTTTTTAAATGTTGAACGCTGTTGGGGCAGTATTAAATATTAATATTTTTAAAAGATATTTCATGTTCAGGATGTTTAGTACATAGAACAACTTTCCCACCCCGCCCCATTTAGATTTGAATAAAAACAATTTTTAACACAGAGGACCGCTCTACCCTATTGTGCACCCTACTCTACATAGAAGTTTTTAGGTAGGCAAAGTTTCCCCAAGGATATAGGCTAGGAAAAACTCCAGGCTTTAAAGGGCATTCATGAAACTGGAATCATCCCTATCCTTTGAAGTCCTTATGGATATGGCAAAAATTCAAGTGTAAAGAAAGTTGGAATTATCAATTCTTGAGCAATATATACATAAAATAATCAATAAACAAGTACAATAACTAAAACTTTGCATAGAAAAGAAAGAATTAAAAATATTTTTTACATACCAGGTTCTGTAGAATAATCGCAATCAAGTTCCGATTCTTCATCACTCTCAGGATCATCATGCACCAAAACTTGCTGCTGTTGCTCATGCTTTAATACTGTGATGCTTTCTGATTCCCTACCATTTATATCCATTTTAACTTTACAATGTTCATGAACATCAGTCAGGTTATTTACCTGCATTTCATACGGCTGAGCTACTGTGGGCACGGTTTGGAGTTTTACTTCCCCTCCATGTAGACTAGATTCAGATTTGAACTTATTAGTAGGTTCTGCTGTTTCAAGTTCTTTGGAATAAGACAGATTTGCATTTCCAGGAACATTATGAAACTTTTGTTTTTCCTCTAAACTGGCACGTAAGGGATTAGTATTAGTACACACTGCAGACAAATCAAAAACAGAGATGTCATATTGTTCATCAGATGCCGAAGATACACTCTTGGTTTTCTGAGACATATGTTCAGATGGAAAAACAGTGTCAAAATTGTCAAATGAATCAAAGAGAGATTCGTCATTAGCGTTCAACTCAGCTAAAGTAGGGCTTTGGACAAGATCATCTTTGTCCACTTGGAAAACATCATCCATTTTCATTGTCTCTAAATCCAAAGGACAATTACTCCAGAAAGAAAGTGGGCTGTTGGTTTCAGGATATGGCTCCAGAATTGATGAAAGTGTGTCAGGCTTAGGTTGTGGAAGCCTGTCATTTGATATAGCTAAATTATCATAAGTGCTATCAGAAATAGTGTATACATTAAGCACTTCAGGAGATAGGTCCTCATGTAATAAACAGGGTCCTGTATATTCAAGGTTTTCAGCAGAAATACTATAGATCTGCTGATTTTCATTGAAGGTAGGTTCTTTGCCTTGTAACGAAACATCGTAAGAGCCATCACAATTTTTCATAGAGGAAGAATCGTTCACAGGTAAAGCTAAAACAATATCCTCCACATTTCCAACAACTTTTGTATATGGCAAACCTGAGAAAACTCCAGAAGCTGGAAAAGAAAAGACACACCAAATTCATAATTTTCCCTTTAGGTTAATTTTCAATCAATAGATTTTTACCGTAAAACATATAGGCAGTAAATCCAATAGGGCCAAAATTTTTACGAAGCCATTGACCAGTTTTGAATTAAATCGTTTTTGTGACTAAATTTTTTCATTGATTTTTGATGGTATAAAATTGTTTTTGTACAATGTTTTTGGGGGGTATTATAGTATAAAATTTTTAGTATCAATTCATTTTTTGGAATATCATGTGTCAATTGAGTTGTGTTTTGTATGAATTCAAGCAATTGTTTTCCTTTTTGGAATATTGATAACTAAATCGAGTGTTTTACTGAAGTTACTAGTTGATTTAGTTTTTCGGAAATGCAAGAAAAAAAATTGACTAATTGTTTACTTCTGAAACTTAAGTGTTTAAAATAATTTCTTCTGTCAATAGTAAAATGTTTTCACTTTACAGTTTGACGACTGTTTTGAGTGGAATATATTCTGGAAACATCGACTTCTCAACTTTTTGAAACATTGAACTGATGGTTTTTCAACTTTTAGACTTTATGAGGACAATCAAACTCTTTTTTAGACCTGATGGACCTCCCTGACCTGATGAAAAATTAATATGGATATAGAAATCCTTTTATGTGTTTGCAGTTTGTTTCATTTTTGAAATGTTTTGTAAAAGGCAATGGGTTAAGTATAGGATTTTTTTTTTTAATTTCAAAAATTGTATAAAATTAAAACTTGAATAAAATTAGGGCAATTCCATGCAAGTGTGGAAAAGCGTTGAAAAAATTAAACTCGAGCAATGTGAATGTTCTGCATATTTTTTGGTTTAAAAATGTTAGAAATTTCTTATTTATAACAATTTCTTGTCAGGATTAGAGATGTAAAATTTCCGGAAGTTTTGAAGCGATGGAAAAAAACCATTTTTTTCCAGTTTTTTTACGGAAAATTTGGAAAAAAAATGAAAAATTGACTTTTTTACAATTAAAAAAAGCGTTTTTAAATAGTTTTGTTTTTCTTGGACCATTTACAAGGTTAATCATTAAAAATATATGCAATCAAAACATTATTTTTCCTGATGACAGAAATACGCATAATTGGGTAGGTTTTAATAGGAAAAAAATAGCCTTTCTGTTTTATGACTCGAAGCTTTCTTGGTCAAACCCCACAAATGAATCATATCGTCATTTCACTGTTAATATAGGATAAAGTGTGTTTAACCCTTACAATTAAATTTTCTATTTTAGACTGCCTTTAAATCTTAAAATAATAAGTAGATACTTTCAATAATCAATAATAGTGTTTGAAAGAAAAATCAGAATGATTTTTCTCCCTTGCAATAAAACCTCACTATCTAAAAATGAAAACTATTGAGTTCTAGTTTTTCCCCACCCAATCTAAATCCAAATAAAAATTAAATGACTTTTTTTTAAACCTTTCTAATAGAAAACTATAAACTGCATAATGGTTTCTAAACCTGAACAAAATTTAAACTGGTGTTTCAACTTACTGCACTGCCTTGCTAAGCACAATAGTCGTACCCCTACTTTTCAACAAAACCAGAGTAATTAACCAGAGGTTGCTCTCTGTTTCGAATGTGTTATTAATAAAATGTTTTGTAGTCATTTGTGATTGGAAACTTTTTTTTTTAAATCTGCTGAATAAAAAGTCATCACAACAAAATATATGGAGGTGTAGCTCTTTAAAATGCAATGTCTCAGTTAGAGCTTAATTGCAGATTCTACTATGTGCTTAACAAGCACGGCAATATACATTTAGTTCGCATAGTCAGCGGAAACCTCGTTCTGTGGCTGAAGTTATGCTTATTCATTTTATGAAGAAGTAAAATTAGTTCTTCACTAAAAGGACGTTGGTTTTGTTAAAGAAGTTTCTGTGTAGAGTTGTTGTGTTGAGAGAGTTTTAATAGTTGATAGTGTTGAATTCTGCTTGGAATTTGCAATAAAGGTAAGTGTACTTACTTTAATATAGTTTTTTTTATTATTTAGTTATTTATTTTATATTTTGTGCTACTTTAAATACACGGATCGTTAATAATTATTATCTTAGTACTATTCGAACTCTGAATTGTTAGACAGATAAAAAAATCTTTGAAAGATATGTAAACTATTTAAATTAAGTTATTAATTTTTTTGTAAATATGCTGTCATAACGTTAGTAATATTGCATATTAATATAAAAGTTTGGAAAATATCTAAATACCAAAAGGAAATCAACAATTTTTAACAGAAAATTGATAAATCTATGATATAAAATTAAATATATATGTGACAGTTTATTTTATACATACACAAAGTAGAGGAAGTACATAAAGAAAATCAGTTAAAAAGTGAGGTAATGCATTTTGTATGAAAGAATTCATATTAATAAATGAAAATTTTTGTGCATAAGCACTTATCAATAATGAAATAATTTTACCTTTCAGTGGCGATATGTAATTTTTCATAAGAAATAATTTATGTACTTTTAATATCAGAAATACCATAATCATTTTTTGTTTTTTAAACAAACGCATGTTTGAAGGGTAAAACTCTTTAAATATCTATAATGGTTCTACTCAAGCAATAAATTTTCCCTGAGGCTGCATTTGACCCTTGAGAGCAAAGGTAAGTGTTGGTTGAAATTTTGAAAAGTTGAAACGAATTTTAAACTGGATATGCATTCAACAAGTGTGATCAAATATTTTTTGGATTAAAATTTGAACTTTAAGTTAAAGTTTTATTTTTTAACAATGTTCATATATTAAAATTTCTCAGCTCTAACAGTTCTCCTTGATCTTTTGGCAAATTGTAATATCGTTCAACTTGCATTACCAAAGCAAGAGGTTATTATGGTAAGAGAGAGGGGTGGAGGGGAAGAAGAAAATAGCATAAAAATGATAAATTTCTAAATTTATCACTTTATGTTGAAAATTTTAATTTCATTTTACTGAAAATTTGAAAAATTCAATTTTTCCGGAGTGGAAATAAACCTCATCGGAAAAAAAGTTTTTTTCCGAAAGTTTCCGGTTTTTTTTTCCGACCATTTTCATCTCTAGTCAGGAATTAAGTTTTTCATTTTCGACAATACTTTGAATAAGGTATTAGAGTAATTCATTTTTAATAAAGCAAATGACCAAACTTTCAACATTGGTAAGTTTTAATTTGCTCTTTTAAATAAATGTTACAAAGGAAGATTATGGTTTATTGCACTTTAAATTAATATTGTCAATTGCTGAAACAAGGATTTTCACTTAAATTAACTGATTTATGTTGATTTCCAAAAGGCTCTGTTCTATGTAACATGTTACTAGAAACATATTCAAGTTTTTGATGTAAATAAAGAAAGGGCAATACAATGTTAACTATGTTATATTTTTTATCTTATACATGTGTACTAAGCAAATAACAGTATTCTTCTTTCAAATATTGTTTAATTTTTTGCGCCAGAATCAAAATGTGTAACCAAAGTTACCAAAGCAAAATTTAGATGCTTGAGTTTAGAAATAAAGTAAGATGTGGAATTTACCTATGTGGTTTGTAAGAATAATTTATTCAAAATATCTTTTATTTGTGCTGTATTTACTCTCTTTTACATTAATCACATATATTAAGGGGTCTCTGCTTGCTTATAAGAGTATATACTACTTTCTAAATTACATATATTTCTTTTCTCCTTTTGAACTATTAATTTAGTTAAAACTATTAATGCATTCAGTACATCTAGGTGGTGATGTACTAGAAATTATGTAAAAATGACTACTATTCTATTCTAAACTTATCAAATATAATTTTCAAAACACAAGTTCAAAAACATTTTATCACTTTCAGTGGAGTGCGGTCTGGACAGCTGGATTAATAAAATGGGGTGTGTAAAATGCTGTATTAAAGCAAAAATGCATTGTCACTTACGCAAGTGATTTTGTTGCTGCTACAAGACCAGCCATCAAATGTAAATGTCATAGATGTCACTCCTGGTGATATTAAAATACTTTACAAAAAGCTAAGTTTATCAAAATTATTTTCTGAAGCTCCGCACATTGACTATATTAAGTTGGTAATAATATTTAACAACAAGAGGACAAATTGCAGGGTTTCATGTAGTTAAGGACTTAAAGGAACAAGAAGAAAGAATAAAGATTAAAGCTGGTGACAGGTATGTGGTGAAATACGAAAATACGTTGTATACTGGAGTCCTGACAATTGTTGAAGAAAATGAGCTTAACGTATTGGACTGTTAGAACTATTTGAAAGCAGAGGAGGATTGGACTGTTTGGCGAACTATTTGAAAGCAAAGTACTTTGCAAAATACATTGGTTTTTAAATAAAATTGCTGAAAATAGAGCATTTTTATTTTAAATCGTGTTGTTCTTATTTACGTTTAAAATATGTGACTCCTCCAATGATCCATCTTGACATGTAATTATTTCTCCAACAGCTTTTAAGAGGAAAATCATTTGTCTGCTTTTTGAAAAAGATATCGAATAAAAAACTTTTCAAGCATTTTTTTACTCCGTAGTTAGTTTTCAACTAGCTGTTTGTTCAAAATTATAGAGTTAAAGAGGTCAAAAAGAAAAAAAAAAAAAAAGAATCACCTACTCCCCACACCCTCTTCCAGTTTCACGTTCATCGGCAAAGGGGGCGTTGAAAACATTTTCGATCCTAAAGTGGGCGACAGCTGTAAAAAGGTTGAGAACTATTGATTTAGCTTATTTCAAAGTTCAAAATGAAATCCTTGACCTGAAAAACATATAATTTGATAAAGTCTCTTTAGTATGATTTATAGTTAAAAAGCAATAGCATTGGCTGCCATCTTGGATTAAAACGGTTTTTGAAAGTGCCTCTGGGTCTTAATTTCATTGTATTGTCATTAACAACATTCCTACCAAGTGGCACCTTCTTATCATAATTTGCAGTTTTCCTCCAGTTAGCTCCCCCACTATTCTGAAAAATAGAAGATATGACACGAGAGATTCCACCTCTAATAGCTTCAGATTGTAAAAAAATTTTAAAAAAGTGGGAGGGGGGGGGGACTTAAGTTTGATCATACT
Organism: Uloborus plumipes; assembly: GCA_038373865.1. NCBI lineage: Eukaryota > Metazoa > Arthropoda > Arachnida > Araneae > Uloboridae > Uloborus > Uloborus plumipes. The sequence goes on along the minus strand of JAXGGA010002576.1, from coordinate 75,791 downwards.
GGCAACCTCTAAAATTTAAACATACATGCGCCACTTTTGCCATTATACAGAATAGTCTTTGGAGGCATAGCGAGAACTTGTCGGATTTGGCAACGATTATTTGTACTGTTTTCGTCATCAACGATAGTAGGTCATAGAAGGCGCGTAAAATGACCAGGAAGGAGTCTGTAATGACATGTTTTGCAAAGTTGCAGTTTTTTTTTTTCTTTTTTTGTCTTTAAAAATAAGTTGAATAAAAGGATTTATTTATATCATTTTACTAATTTAAGCATCAAGATTAATTTTATAACTATGTAAAGGGCATCATTATGCAAGCCAGAATTCTCCAATAGGGCCCCACATTTGCTAAGGCCGGCCCTGTGCACACGTGTACATTAGGGTGGGCCGAAAATGACTTTTATTTTTTTTTCGATGATGAGGTATGCGGAAAAGGTGCCATTGGGGGCACAAAGCACTCACAAAAAATTTGAATTTTTTTGCACAATTTCTTGATCTGCCGCAATCGCCTTGAAGTTTCGAAAAAATGCTAATTTTTGATGTTTTTTGTAAAATTTATCAAAAATTTTTTTTTAATATTTTCAGTGACAGGTGTAACTTAAAAGGTACTATTAGGGGCACTAAGTTCACATAAAAAATTTGAATTATTTTGCTCCATTTCTTGATCAGCCATAAACGCTTGGGGGTTTCAGAAAAATGCTAAAATTGGATATTACAGCAAAATTTGTGAAATTTAAAAAAAAAATATTTTCGGTAATGGGGAGAGCAAAAAAGGCTCACTATTATCATTAAATCAACATTAAAATTGAATTGTAAATGATATTTATTTAATTTGTCACAAATACGGGGAAAATTCGGATTTTTTTTTTTTACTGATCCAATTTATTTATTAATTTTTAAGCTTCATAAAAATTCCTTCCAAGTGTTGAGAGATAATTTAGGAGTCTGAAATAAGAAGTAGTTTATCAAATAATCTGCATTTTTATTTTTAAAATTCGTTAGAGTTACAAATTAGTTATTTATTACTAATGAATAAAAAAATGTGTTAACTGAAAGTGCTTCACAGTTCTCAGCTTATTGCGCATCCAAATATCTTGCAAAATAATCCAGAACTCAACGCGAGGAGGTGGCTTCACGAGTTCTACCAGCCCTCCACCTAAAAATATTATATTCACGTTTTTTTGCACTTTTCATGCAACAAAGTCCTTCTTCGAATTAAACGTTGACATTTTTATCCTGGATTGTATCTTTGCTCTGACGAAGGTATCTCTGTCCTCATGGCCACATACGTGCATTGCCGCTTCTGTCACTACTTTAATTGTTCTTCCCACAGCTTGCGTGTGACTTGGAAAGCGGACTGAAGCTTCATCTAAAACCAAGCCTGATTCTATGTTTCTCTCAATCTCTTCGAATGAAAGATTCTTTGTAATTGGAGGCTCACTAAGATCTGTTGAGAGCCAGTTGATGCAGTCGTAGTACTCAGTAGCCATAAAGTTCAGTTTTAGAACCTTAAACTGTCTCAGTCTCCTGATCTCTTTCTTCTTTGAAAGGCGGCATTGTTTAATCCTTTTCCATGCCAATATTCTGATTTCTTTGTTTTCGTCTATTGCCATTGCTAATAGTATATTCTCAGGATGGCTATAGTATGCATTTCTTTGAACCACCGAATGCACTATCGTTAAGTCATCAGAGAAGAAGTTTGAGAGTAGAACTATTTACTATAGTAGTATACTCGTATACTACTATTTGTAATTGGAGGCTCACATTTTAGTGGCGCTGAACTGGCTAGGTAACTGCATAATTTTCTTTTCATTATTTTTTTTTTTAAAGAGAAAATTTTTAAAAGACAGCTTTTCCTGAAAAGAAATAAGCTTAATGAAGTCACAGGCAGAAAGTTAAAGAAATGTCTTTATGTGGAAAAGGCGTGGGAAAGATCGACGGAGAGAAAGTGAGTAGGGTGCAGTAAATGGCATGAATATATATATACAGTATAACCTCGATTTAACGATTGCCTAGGGACTGTAAAAAATTATCGTTAAGTCGAGGATATCGTTAAATCGGGAAAGTAAAAATATAAGTTAAACGGCTTAAAATATTGATAATTAAGTGAATGCTTACACAAGTTCTTTTGCTTCTTTAAGAAAACCATGCATTTATATTATTTTAAAAAGTATTTCATTGATGTTTGTGTTGTTTTCTCGGATTGAGAAAAACGGTTTAACTTTTTTCGTCTTCATTTTTTTCGATTGATCACTCTTCTCTCAAGGCGCAAAAAATTTTGTTTGGAATGCTAGAAGTTTGGAAGTTACTGAGGGATGAATCTTCTTACTATCGGGACATACTAGTAAAATAGTTTTTAGTGCTTTTGCTAGTAAAATAGTTATAGAATTTTTTTTTAAATAGATACTACTGCATTTTTGGTGAGAGATAATTTGGGCATGCCCAATATCATCGTTAAATCGAGGAAAGCTATCGTTAAATTGATGAAGTTTTAACATTAAATTCAAGGCATACGAATCGGGACCAGTGAAATGCATCGTTAAATTGAGGAAATCGTTAAATCGGGTATCGTTAAATCGAAGTTATACTGTATATATTTTTTTTAGAGAGTGACCAGTAAAAGTATTTCACTTGTCCCTTTCGTTTTGAGAAAGTATTGTATGTATTTAGTTGTGCTTTTTATTCATTTTCTATGCAACATACATTAAGTATACCCGTATATGGCGGTCCAGACGTTGGCGTTATTATTTTTTTCGACCAATATTTTATTTTATTTTACTGGGGGGGGGGGGGGGGGCGCCGAAGCGAAGTCTTGCCCCTGTTCGAAAATGGTCTAGTTACGTCCCTGGATGGACCGAGACATTTATGGAAAATAGTTTTACTCTCAAACTTCCTCTCTGATGACTTAACGATAGTGCATTCGGTGGTTCAAAGAAATGCATACTATAGCCATCCTGAGAATATACTATTAGCAATGGCGACAGACGAAAACAAAGAAATCAGAATATTGGCATGGAAAAGGATTAAACAATGACGCCTTTCAAAGAAGAAAGAAATCAGGAGACTGAGACAGTTTAAGGTTCTAAAACTGAACTTTATGGCTACTGAGTACTACGACTGCATCAACTGGCTCTCAACAGATCTTAGTGAGCCTCCAATTACAAAGAATCTTTCATTCGAAGAGATTGAAAGAAACATAGAATCTTGGTTTTAGATGAAGCTTCAGTCCGCTTTCCAAGTCACACGCAAGCTGTGGGAAGAACAATTAAAGTAGTGACAGAAGCGGCAAGGCACGTATGTGGCCATGAGGACAGAGATACCTTCGTCAGAGCAAAGATACAATCCAGGATAAAAATTTCAACGTTTAATTCGAAGAAGGACTTTGTTGCATGAAGAATGCAAAACAACGTGAATATAATGTTTTTAGGTGGAGGGCTGGTAGAACTCGTGCAGCCACCTCCTCGCGTTGAGTTCTGGATTATTTTGCAAGATATTTGGATGCGCAATAAGCTGAGAACTGTGAAGCACTCTCAGTTAACACATTTTTTGTATTCAATAGTAATAAATAACTAATTTGTAACTCTTACGAATTTTAAAAAAGAAAATGCAGATTATTTGATAAACTACTTTTTATTTCAGACTCCTAAATTGTCTCTCAACACTTGGAAAGAATTTTTATCAAGCTTAAAAATTAATAAATAAATTGGATCAGTTAAAAAAAAATCCGAATTTTCCCCGTATTTGTGACAAATTAAATAAATATCATTTACAATTCAATTTTAATGTTGATTTAATGATAATAGTGAGCCTTTTTTGTTCTCCCCATTACCGAAAATAATTTTTTTTTTTAAATTTCACAAATTTTGCTGTAATATCCAATTTTAGCAATTTTTCTGAAACCCCCAAGCGTTTATGGCTGATCAAGAAATGGAGCAAAATAATTCAAATTTTTTATGTGAACTTAGTGCCCCTAATAGTACCTTTCAAGTTACACCTATCACTGAAAATATTTAAAAAAAAAAATTTGACAAATTTTACGAAAAACATCAAAAATTAGCATTTTTTCGAAACTTCAAGGCGATTGCGGCAGATCAAGAAATTGTGCAAAAAAATTCAAATTTTTTGTGAGTGCTTTGTGCCCCCAATGGCACCTTTTCCGCATACCTCGTCATCGAAAAAAAAGTAAAAGTCATTTTCGGCCCACCCTAGTGTATATGTGTACATGTATTTGTCCTACCCGATATGTACTGTAGACCGGTACTGTCTAAAATTTTTTCCTACGACCTCCGCTGCATCTGCGCACGCGCCAAGTCTCTTCGGACTTTCTCGAAATGGGGGGAAAAGCAACGAGGAAGTAGTAAGTGAACAAAAGCTGAAGGCATCGGGTAGTGCGCATCCAAAACCTAACTCCCCTTTTTCAGATGGAAGTGTCCGTGGCTGCCAGGCGCACAAAACGCAAACAGACAGTATATGTATGTGCATGCTAGCATAACATGTGTCTTCCAGTAAATGCAGTTGTATTTAACCAAAATTACTGTAAAAAACACTACATGTTTCTTAAAATTCATCTCAAACTAATACCTGCGCCAAAGTTAAGATTAAGTGACTTAGAAGAATGATTTTCATTAAGCCTAATTCTATGACCACTTTACCCCATCTTACTTAAATTGTTCTAAAATATTTTCCAAAGTAAATCCAGATAGCTGCTAACGAACAAGTGTTCTTGAGGCATATTAGAAACTTCCTGCACAGTCAAATCTGTTCAAAATTCTAACTTAACAATGTTTCCCAGTGAAGTTAAAAAAGGTTTTCAAATAAAAAAAAAAAAAAAAAAAATCTTTTTTTTTTTTCTCTTTCATAAAATAAAATATTGCCAGTAAAAAAATTTCCACTTCAGAATGTAATTCCTAACGTTAAATCTCTGTTTAAAAAAAAAACATCGCAGATTCAAACATTTATTTGTGAGCTACAGCCATTTATTTGAAGTATAACCACTTTCAGTATTCAAGTATGACCAGTGGTAGGAAGTAGCGCGCTACAAGTAGCGAAACTACTGTAGTAGCTACATTTTTTAGTAGTTTGTAGTGTAGCGCACTACTTTAAAAAAAAAGTAGTGTAGTGAGTAGCGCGATACAAAAAAAAAAAAATAGTAGTTTGTAGCGATTTCTGGAAATTACTTTTAAATTAAAACAAAAAATAAATAAATAAGAAAAATTAAAAAAAAAAAAAGAGAACAATGGTTTAATTGACTCTGACTGGTGCGAACCTTGCACGAGTACAGCAGTGGAAGCAATGAGAAATTAGAACCATAAATACATGAGCTGATCCCCTTAGATACGTCATTTTGACGAAATACATTCTATCTGTTTGATGTCATTGGTTTATTTGGCATCATAATTTGTTTATTACTTCAAATAATTTTTATGTCCCTAAATATTCTATGGCAAGAAAGAGAAAAAAAATTGAAGGTTGAATTCTTTCAATTTTCAACTTTTGAATTTGTGGCGAATATTCGTAAAAATTGTAAAAAAAAATCTAAAACGGACAAATTTCAGCAAAAAAAAAAAAGGAACAAAAAGGAAAAGTAAGAAATAAATTCAAAGATAATTCCTAGTTATAGTCCATATTCAAATGAGTTAATTTATTAATGTAAACCACTTCGCGTTTTTTTTTTTGGTCAATCCACAAACGGTGCATGCTTTTTATTTATTTATTATTATTATTTTTTTAAAGTAGCGAAGTAGCGACTACAATTCAAAAGTAGTTTGTAGTCGCTACATTTAAAAAAAAGTAGTTGTAGTTTACTTTTGTAACAAAGTAGTTGTAGTTCGCTTCAAAATAAATGTAGTTTTTCGGACCACTGAGTATGACCCACCGCATTTCCCACCAGACCCTGCATTTAAGTACCTGTTCTATTTAAACTAATTCTGTCAAAGCAGGGTTGATAAAAATCACGATTTTTTAAAATAAATAAAATAAATCGGATTTATTTGATTTAAATCGAATTTTTTTGATTTTTTAAGAAAATAGCTATATTTATGCATTTTTTTTCTTTTTTTATAGTATATTTGCTACTAACAGATTACACTGTTCTAGTTCAATGTCTGAATCCAATTTTTTTAATACATGTAATTAAAAATATAAGAGTGTCATAAATAAGTAGAAAATAATTACTTACTATGTAAGAATTTTTCCTAGTTTTAATTATCTATACCATATAAAGAATGTTTCATGTTAATTTAGACATTTTACTCCTTCAATCATAGAATCAGGGGTGCAAGTGGTTTGGGAGCATCTTCGGGAGCAGGAAAAATACCATTTGGGAACGGCAGAATTGTGTTTAGGAGCAGGCTCAAATAAGATACTATGTGACTGTGATAAACACCTACATTTATAGTAATTTAAATCTGTACCTTAATGCAAGAACAACCAATGTCAAAAATGTGATGTTTTTAGTTTTTTATCATAATGGGAACATAAAGGTATCCTCTGTCATATACAACAACAACCAATGTTTTAAAACAAATTGCCTTAGCAGTGGAGCGAAACTAAGACACCAAATCTAACACATTCCTCTCTATGGAGACTCAAATCTTTGATCCTGAATATCTCAATGACGAATTTTGAACATTGTTTTTTTTTGCATTAAGGTACCGAAATATATTTGCATCTTAACTAAGCACTGATTATCTATTATTAAATTTTAGTTATAGTTTAAAAATACTAGATGTGGTTTCAATAGGTGAACAGAAAAATGTTTCACTGTACTTAACTCAAATTTCAGAGACAAGAATATAGAAATTGGAACATTCATTTAAAGTCAAATTGAAAAGATAAACTCACTAATTTTTTACAATTACATTTATACTACCAATTTTTTTTCATTTTTTAGAAAAGAATCCTATCCATGAATAACCTAGGAGCGCATTCGTGGTGGTCAAATATGAAATGCAAACGTTTGGTTTAAAGCTTCCATGACAATATGAAAAATTTAGACATTTTTTGGCTTTTTAGTTGCATAATTATCAATAACATTTGGATTTTCTTTTGTTAACAATGCGCTTTAACTTGAAATTGAGGAACTACCTTTGTGCTTGAAAAGTAAACTAAAGTTTTTTTATGCTTTATCGTGCAAAATTAGATTTTGTGGGCTAAAAATTGAAAAACCTTAATTCAAAAGTTTAACTTAGTTTCTTTTTGTTCTACAATTCTTTCTCTTTTTCATAACTCCTCTGCATCTTCTAACATCCATTTTGCAACTCGATTTCAGACAAGACATTGTTCTTAACAGCTGATTTTAGTCGTTGGTTTGCTAAATTTGATAAAGAATCTGATGACTCTTGATTGGATTAAGCTTTTTATGTAACTATCGTATACTGCTTCACATTTAATTTGTATGTATCTCTGCTTTTAACGCCTTAAATCTGTGCTGGTTACAAAACTTAATGTAATACCTGTATTTTTTCCCCAAGTGAATATTTCCGACAATTTTTCATTCGCCAATACTTTAGCCAAATCAGAATTTTTTTCGCCGAATTTTCTATTTTATCGCATTTGGCGAGGTGGCGAATGCTTAGCGCGGTCCCTGACATAATTATCAATTTTGTCCCTGTGTTCCTCACAAATTTTTAACAAAAGAGACCAGTTTTTATATATTTGCTTAAACAGTCTATCATTGTGTTCCAGCGTACATCACTTGGTAAAATAAGCTTTAATCCTCCTTCTTGTTTATATTTGGAACTAGCAAAGTGCTTATTCCTAATAACCACATTGCATTCCTTTAATGAAATTCACCAGGGACTGAAAATTATATATTTTTTTAACGTTGAGAGGATAGTATGACAAGTGTATTTTGAAATGAATATCTTAATGGCTTAACTCCTAACCAAGAGCGGATCCAGCTTCTGGTTAAGGAGGGGGTCATTTTCGGAAAGGGGGGTCAAAGTGCAATTTTTGTGCAAAAATGGGGGGTTTTGGCAGTTTTTTCGTGAAATAAGTCCCAAAAATGCAATTTTTTGCTATATTTGGTCGGTTAAGGGGGGGGGGGTCATGACCCCCCCTCTGGATCCGCGCCTGCTCCTAACAGCTAAATTGCAACTAACTTTTAACAGAAGCAGCTTGTTTTATATATCTTTTGCCTATTCTTTTTAAATTTTATTGATATCATGATTCTTTTTTAAATTTTTGTTCAGTTTAAATTGTTCTTTTTAAAGCCAATATGAATCTTTTTTTTTTGTATAAAAAAATCGTTTATAATTAATATTTGCTTGTTAATTGTTTTTTCTAATAAAAATACTCTGAGCTTCATGCCTATCAAATTCATTCTTTTGAATTAAAAATCATGATTGAAATCAATGGTTTTTTTAAAAAAATCAACTGATTTAAATCGTGATTTAAATCGCGTTGATTTAAATCGCTCAACCCTGTGTCAAAGCACAAAAAGAATAAAAAGCATTAACTTGATTGAACATATAACTAAACTGAATTGTGAAACAAATGAAATGGAACGCATAAAAAAGTTTCAGATTCATCCATGCACATGAAATTAAGCTTGATCATTTAGTTACTTAACAGAACTTACTTTGAGAGTTTTCTTCAACCATATTGCATCCATGGAACAGGGAATTATACTCCTGTTCCGTAGCTTCAAGAATGTACTGGTCCACAATTGCTTTTTTCCTATAAGCAAGAAAGACAGTAATTATACAGGGTGTCCACTCCAATCGGGGACCAATAGCTAATTTCTAAACCGTTAGAGATAAGCATAAAGTTTATTTAGGAAAAAATCTCCAAATTACGAAAGGAATTTTGGGTCTATTCAATGTTTTTCAAAAAATCAAATTTTGAAAGAGTTACGAAATTTAAATTTTTATACAGCCCCCCAGTCCTATCAATCATATTTAGAAAAACATTCTTGACACTGTAACATTTAAAACTAAAAAAAAATCACTCTTCTACCACAAAAATTGACCGAGTTATGACGTTTTGAAAAATCAAGATTTTGCATTGTTTCATGACGGCATCGAGGGAGCGATCTCTCAATGACGTTATGAAACAACGCAAAATCTTGATTTTTCAAAACGTCATAACTCGGTCAATTTTTGTGGTAGAAGAGTGATTTTTTTTTAGGTTTAAACGTTGCAGTGTCAAGAATGTTTTACTAAATATGATTGATAGGACTGGGGGGCTGTATAAAAATTTAAATTTCGTAACTCTTTCAAAATTTGATTTTTTGAAAAACATTGAATAGACCCAAAATTCCTTTCGTAATTTGGAGATTTTTTCCTAAATAAACTATATGTTTATCTCTAACGGTTTAGAAATTAGCTATTGGTCCACGATTGGAGTGGACACCCTGTATATTAAGTATATACACATCTACAACACTGAATGAATACTTCAAAATAGATGTAAAAATTTCTCATCTATGATGAGAACATTATTAACTACTTCCAGTATTAATGTGAAATCATTTTTCTCCAAAGTTGAGAGAAAATCATCAGAAATGAATACATTGCTTATACTGATTTAGGAAACAGTTTTTTCCCGACGCCACCTTAAATTTAAATTATTTAAAGGTTGGATTAAGAAAGATGAAATAGTTAAAGTCGATTGCTTATCATCAGTGCTTTCCTTCCAGAATTTTTTTTAAAATACCCTTCCTTAAATTCTAAACTCTTATGAATAGTTTTAATTTGGACAACTATAACAGATTTCAATGAAGGAGTAACTCTTCAATTTTTTCCAGGAAAGCTCACAAGACATCGTCTATTCTGAGCTTTAGCTTGTATTTTGTGAATACAATGCACACACAGAAAAGTTCAACTCCCAGGCACAAAGAGCTTCTGATGGATAATACAATGACTTAGAAAAAATTCCGAATAATTTTCAAGTGATGTAACAAAAACAATTTAAGAGGCTTCATTTGTGCCACCATAATAAATTTTGTTCACTCTGGTTTCTATATTTTAAATGCAGAGTTCTCTCTTTTAAAAATTTCATCAGTCACGGCTGAAACTAAAGAATTTATGTACAGCATCGAAGTAACGCATAAATATGCTTTATAAAATGTGTTGATTCTATTATGTATATTAGGAATGGCAACAGTTGGATATAAAAATATAAGATGGAGTTGGAACTAGAATGAATGTATGTGCAAAATAAAATGTTTGTTTTTTTATAAATATGTATTTTATCAATCACTGCGTCTACACTGCAGAAAACATTGTCTGTAATGCTACAGCTTTCGTGGGATGTTTGAAGCTAACGCTAAGAAATTGCAGTTCAGGCAATTTGTATGCCAGCCTGCTGACAGATGTCATCTGATTATATTTTTTGTGTAAGGACTTTAGTTTTACGGATTTTTTTGAGACGACATTATTTATTAAATCTTAAGTTTTTCCAGTAAGTCTTCACGTGCCACTGTTACTGCTCTGCCCGTGTCACACTGTGGCATGGCATGCGAACGGAGCCCTGGGTTGGCCACCCCTGGTATAGAAATTAGGAAAATGACAGCTTCTTTAGTAATTATGTAATACTTTCGACCACTAAAAACTATTTCTGTCACTTGAATCAAAACAAACGATTGCTTTGCAATTCAAAATGTTTAACACTAAAATAATTAATAAACATCAACTATGTATGAAAATCTGGTACTGTTAAAAGGTCATGGAGAAAATAAAACCGAAATTCGCAGGGTTCTTGCTCACATCGGTTTTCACTATAGTTACATAGTAGTTTTTGATCAGTTCTCCAACTCACCGACAGACACAGCACTTGTTAGTAACATAAAATAACTAATATTATAAAACACATAAAATTCTTTAAAAGAAATAGTGTAGAGAGTTAAAAAATAATTAACGAGACATTAATTTAACTAGACAGTAACATTCTGGCCATTTAGTTAATTCATATTTTAATTATGTATAAGATATAGGATTGAAGCACTTTTGAAGGAGTTTCAAAAAGGTATTTAATGATTTTCAAAGACTCTGGAACAGTTAAAATTCTTTAAAGATTTTCATTTGCACTTTCCAATCTCTGACGTTTTAATAGTTGATTGGACAGTCTTACGAAATTGTTAATACTTTGAAAGACACATCTTTTAAAGATTAAAAATAGATATTAAAAAATACTTATAACGACAATTTCTTTTTCAATTACTAGTACTGCAGAAAACGAAAAAGAATACAGGTAGGGTAATATTTTTTCTCGTGCTTAACTTATTAATAAAAGAATCAATTACAAAGTAACTTCTAAAATACTGAATTAGGTATTTAATGAATAGTCAGAAATGAAACATGCGAGTCACAAAAAAGTATTTTTGAAAATATGCTACAAAAAATGCTGGAATATGATTTTTGCATTACGCAGAATATTTTTTTTAATCAAGGAGCTGAGTTTCGCGCAACTTGATGCCCTCCTCCCCTCCATTTGTGTTAGAAACTTTAAAATTTAAGGTTTACAGCTACATTTAACAAAATTGTCAAGGTTTTTAAGCATTTGTAAATGGAATTTTTTTAAAGTAACTTTTGTCTAAGATTGGTGAGCGTCCAACAAAGCAGAGGGTCTGTGAACGTATCCGTTTTTGTGTGGTCTTGTTGATATTAACATGTTTAGAAGCGTTTGAAGACATGTTTACATCGCATAATTTAATTTCTAACTTCGAACGTCGCAACCTACGGTTATCAAGAACACTTAACGAATGTTATTTCATCTCAATTCAAAGCTTAAAAAAGATGACAATCTCAACATTTGAAAACTTACTCGAATGTAAACAAGAACTTCTAATCTCTTCTAGAATAATGGACACGAACTTGTTACTCACACCTGAGAAAGCAAGTACACCACTGGTGAGTAGCAGTTTGTTTTGATTCTCTGAATTTGATCATATGCAGGATTAGGGCTGCCATATTTCCCGGACAACAACAAGCGCTCCCGAAGGCGACGCGTCGCCAGAGATTTAAGGCCTAAATTTCTGAAAAGAATCATTTCTCTCTCAAATGTCACTGAAAGTTGGATTTTTTTCCGTCAAGTCAAAGCACTTGACGGAAAGTACCTGTCTTGAGTATCGCAAAAATTTCAAGCAGCTCAAAAAGTAAACGAGTGAAATGCCAGGTCGCCAAGCATGGTTGAAAGTAAGGAGCTTCGCCAAATGTGCCAACTTTGTGCGGCATGGTGGAAGAGAGAAGAGCTATTGACCAATAACAAACACATCCCACCCGGAGCACCGCCTTTGCAGTCTCGGGGAGATGAGATTGCGCAATCGGACAAATGGAATTTTTAATTGTTCTTTCCGTCGTTCTCTCCGATACCCCCTCGATCCGTACGATTATTGAAATGGGAGCTCGCCCTCCGAGAGGACGCGACGGACCCTCTCCCAAAAAAAATTTCGTTTCAGACACAAAAAAAGGGTCACCTTGATGACTGCCATCTGTTGAGGGAAGTGGAAAATGGTATTGTAATGACATCTGGCGACCAAAAACCGAAATAGCGTAACAAAAGAATGGGTTGTTCTCGAGTCACGAATTATCCGCCGAACAGGGTAATGTTCTTCCTTTACGTCTTATTTGCATAATTCGAGGTGCGATTCTGTTTAACCTTTGAATGTCTCCTTTCATCCCCTATTTAATCGTTCCCTTCTCTGTTTCTGTTTGCTCGCCCTGTGTGCATTCGAATCGTCCCGTGTTCGATGTTCCATTTAAAAATGTAAAAATGATATGGAAATGACGCGATATGACGTCAGGCCTAATTTCGTAGTCCATTTGTGTGATTGAGTAGACATTTAGGCCTAATGAGTGAGCGTCGGCTAATCGGCCCGCGCGACGTGGGAGTCCTTTCGGGTGGCCGTCCGGAGGGGATATCTGTGTCCAAGTAGGATTCTTTTTTATTTTTTTTCCTTTTTCTCCAGCGTTACGAGTGGAAATTGCAATTCCGAGTCCGGCAGCGGGTCACGGATCCCCCGAGGCCTAGCGCGGGTCCGGCCTGTCTGTGGCGCGGGTGTCCGGCCGGTGGACGCGAGTGCGAGTGGACTCGCGTGTCCACTCCGTATACAAACACACGTGGGGACGCCCCCCCCCCCACTCGAGCCAGATGACCGCGGAACTCGCTCGCCTTCTGGGATTTTTTTTCGCGCCTTTGAGGTCTCCGTCAGTAGTGAACGTATGAATTTCTCAAATATTTATCGAGATCATGATGACCGATGATGCTTTTTTTACTACATTTTTTCGACCACGGACTGCTCTGGATATCGCAGACCTGGATTATGTCGAAGGATTATGTATTAAAGAATGAATCTAATACAGGGCCGTATTTAAAGAGTGGGTTTTTAGGGTTCAAACCCCCTCCGAAATTTTTCAAAACTATATACAAAAATTCTTTTCATAGTTTCGCACTGAAAAACTTGTTGTTGCTATTTTATTTCAATTCTCTTATTTACTTTGAAACTGCATTTGTAAAAGAAATTATCATTATTGAATAATTGTACAAATTAAGTGATTTTTCTGAAATATTATTTTTATTGTAGATTGCAAACATAATTTCTTAACAATACACCTTTCAATTCGAATTTTTATTATCAAAAAAAAAAAAAAAAAAAAAAAACAGACCAAAACTCCTCAAATTTGTAAGCAAAAACTATATTTAACACATCTTATAAGTGTCGTAAGATAGAAATTTCAAAAGTACTCCTTCGATTGCGCATATATGAGTCAACTCATCTGTCCAGATTTTTTTTTAATACCCTTTTGACACCTACTGTAACAAAAATCAACAAAATATAGAACACGGAATCAAATTTTTATTTACGTTATAGATTTCACGAGAAATAGGTTTGGTAAAACCCTCCTCAAAACTTCGGTCTGGTTACGGCCCTGATCTAATGCTTTTATAATATCAATCTCTCTTAAAAGTTTTATTTTTGCTGGTCTCTCTTGAGCTGAATACTCTTTTCATTTTTTGAGGTGGTTTAGCATTTTTAAGGATTGTTTTAAATAACGCTAGAGAATATCAGAATATAGTAGAATGTTCTCAGATTTATTTATTTATTTTTTTTTTGCAGCAGTCCAGTCTGTTTATAACTATTTATAAGAATTCGTTAATGTATCCCGTTGTGGTGCCCTACAAGCAAAATTTCTTGCATCAGCCTTGACAGATCTTGATAATGTACTGATGGCGTCAGTATTAAATTTAAATTACTGCATACAGACTGTATAAAGATTAAAAAGTAAATATTGCAAAAACAGCACGTATGCAAGATTATATTCATCTTTCAATGTCCATACTGATTTCCTCCTGCAATATTAAGACTGCATACATGTTGTCAGCGTCAGGATTCAAAAGGAGCAATTGAGAAACACTGGTTTCATGCTGTTGCCGTCAGGGTCATTAGCAAACAAAGACCCACGCTCCCGACCCACCTGGATCTTTGTTGAAAGTCACGCATGCGCACTTTTATTCCCAGCATTCCTAGTTTCTTGTATCGTGGGTTTTTTTCTTCGGCGTTATCAAGAACATGAGAGCGAGTTAGCTTGCACGTGGTATGATACGCAGTTTGGCTTCGTTAAAAATCTGTTTGCTTAAGCGTGGAATATGATTGTGTTAGAAATTATTTGAATCATTCTTAACTGCCTTTATTTAACAAGTGCTATACACAATAAATATCGCGATCAATGGCAGAAATGGGCAAAAATAAAGTTTTTCGTTCTTAAACAAAGCAGACAAGGGATTATGCGCAGTCACGGTTTTACCATAAAATGACTTCAAGCTCGCTAGTAAGTTTAATTTTATTCACTAACTATTTATGTTATTCTTGAAAATAAATTAGTTTTTTGTCTAAGTGTATTTTTTAAGCTGACATCCACTCAGAAATGGACTTAGATTTTTTGTTCATTATCTGCGATATTTATTAATATTTCTCCATAATTTTAACCAGGCATTTTATGTATTAATAATTCGAAAAGAAGCATACATTTTTAAATAAATAAAATATTGCATTGTATTTTTAATAGTGCGACTCATTCTGTTAAGGGGGTCTGGGACACAAAAATCGTCAACTTTTGCATTTTTTTTTATTATTTCAAAAAAAAATCTGTTTTCTTCTCTTTAAAATGAGGTTTGAATCTTGTTCCTATCTTAGTTAGAACGGAAGATATGATAATTTAATGTAGCCGTCAGGCAACTGTTGCCACAGCAATGACTTCCCTTAAAATGTGTTTTTCGCCATGATGCAATTTTTCCGGATCTTTTGAATTCAAATTCTTATAACTCAAGAACTAATAAGGATAACGTTCCGAAATTTGGAGAACAACTTTTGCAAACAGTTTACTTGAATTTCTATTCGGCAAATTTAAAAAAAAAAATTTGTTCAAAAACTATGATTTTTTGAAAAAAAAGTACCTTCGAATTTTTCGAAATTTTTACGTAAATATTTTTAATTTTTTTTTTAATTATTATTTTTAAAATTGCCGAATACAAATTAAAGCTTATATATTTGTGTTCATATTGCAGAAAAAAAAATGAAAATTGTTTAAGAATATTTTTAGTTTTTGCGATTTAAAGCGACCCCCCTTTTTTGAAAAAAAATTAAATTAAAAAATTGAAAAAAAGTTTTTTTTGTCATGTATGTGATGATTTTGCTTATTAAACAGATGGTGAATTAGTGTAAAAAATTTCAAAATTCTAACCTGTTTAATAAATTTTTTTTCAAGATGTGTCCCAGACCCCCTTAAGCAAAAAAAAAAAAAAAAAAAAAATAATAATAATAATAATAATAAAATAAATAAATAACAAAAAATCTAACTATGTTTTTGCCGCTATATAAGAAGTCTATGAATTTTAACATGTAAAGTTTAATCTAAAATCAATGAAGTAATTTTCATTATCCGCAATTAAATTGCAAATCGAACGAAAGCAAATCTCTATGTGACTTTTCAATCATGTGTCAGCTAAAAAATAATTCTAAGATAAAAAAAAATTTGCTTGAAGAATAAAACGAATAGTTAGAGAATGAAATTTACTTCGTGAATTTGAAGCGAAAATAACACACAAAAAAAAAAAAAAAAAAGAAAGAAAGAAAGAAAGACCTTGCAAGCAATTGCACCTTGCATACAGACTAATTTCACACTGTTATATCAATGTATCCTGCCATTTTAATGTCAAGATAATATGTATGCAGGATTACAATAGCTACCACTTCTTGCATGCAGATTGATTTCACACTGTTATGCCAGCATTTTGATGCTTCAAAGGCAGAGCCCACCCTGTAACTCGACTGATATTAGGCTGCATACACCTTGCCAGTCAACATTGGGGCAAGTCGCTGACAGCTCTTAGAGAGTAACATAACATTATTCAGGCAGCATTTAGGCAAGGTGATATTTGCCGACGCGTTAACCTTTATGCAATCCTGAGGCAAGATATTTTGCTTGCTGGGTGGGCATTGAAAGGTGCGATAATTTTTGGGATATGAATGCAGGGAAAAATGAAAGATTGTTTATTGTCTTGAAACTGTTTAAGTAAAGATCACTAAATTGATGAAATTTAAAAAATAAGATAATAAATGAATTCTTTTACTTTTGATTGTGAAACTTTTTTGACAAATTTAAAAGCAAAGACTTAGTAGGGATATGTTTGATTTGAGTTGCTATCTAGGTTATAGTAAAGGAAGTATACGTAAACACAGTGGCGCCCAAAAGTGTTCGTACACGGGTCATTTCATATAAAGTTCAACAAATGGGCCGTGCCGCACCATTTTTGATTTTGATGATATTTGGTAGGTAATATGCACCAACATTCTGTACCTCCAAACTGTTTTATTTTTTTCTCAAAATAATTTTATTCTCGAGATATAGCTTTTTTTTTGCTCCGCCGATGAGTAAAATTCGGCATTTTTGATCTTTATTCTAAGAGCTCTGGTAAATTTATTTAAAATGGTAAAAAAATCAAACATGACTTATTTTAAAGCTAAAAGAATGAACTTTAATGTGTGCGTAAAAAGAAACGGTTTAAGTTAAGCCTAAATATAAAATTTCCCGAGTCAATTTGCTGTTCAAAAAGTGCCATTTTTGTCATTTCAAGCATGAAATAGTATATGAAGCACTGACAGTGAGGTTCCGATTTTTTTTCCTCTTGCACCCAGTTATAGATACTAGAAGCACAGGAAAAAATAAGATGATACCAGTAGTCCTTCATTATGAAAAAATTGCTAAAACTTGAGAAAAAATGAAAATTGGCCTTTTTCACTCCCCAAAAACGGCCTGTGGAACAGGTAGTAAAAATTTAAAAATGCACGGGGTAAGAAGGTGTTACATTGCCCTTTAAAATGAAACAAAAACTGTATTGTTATTCCAAGGCATTAAAGAGATGTAAGCTTTTAAACTATGAGAAAAAAATGAAAAGTATCCTTTTTTACTCCCAAAAAACAGCCTGTGGAATAGGTAGTAAAAATTTGAAAATGTATGAAGCAAGAAGGTATTACTAGGGCTGGTCTTAGGCCGATTGGACAGATTTTACCCAATCGGGCCCCGCTCTAGCAAGAGGCCCCGCGCTGACAAATTATTTTTGCCTTTATATGAGAAAAAAAAACTATCAAAATAAAAAGCTACTTGGCAATATTTAACTCATGTTTAATCTGTTTGAAAGTATGGTGCTACGTTTAGTTCAATTTATGATATAGGAACAAGGGGCCCCTCGCCGACAAATTATTTTCGCCTTTAGGTAAATGTTTAAAAAAAAACTATATCAAAATAAAAAGCTATTTGGCATATTTAACTGATGTTTAATCTGTTTGAAAGTGGTGCTACGTTTAGTTCAATTTATGGTGTAGGAACAGGGGGCCCCGTGCTGACAAATTATTTTTGCCTTTAGGTTAAATGTTAAGAAAAAAAACTATATAAAAATAAGAAGCTAATTGGCAATATTTACCTGGTGTTTAATCCGTTTGAAAGTATTCTGCTACGTTTAATTGAATTTATGATGTAGGAGCAAGGGGCCCCGCTCCGACAAATTATTTTCGCCTTTAGGTAAATGTTAAAAAAAAAAACTATCTAAATAAGAAGCTAATTAGCAATATTTATCTGGTGTTTAATCCGTTTGAAAGTATTCAGCTACGTTTAGTTACATGTATGATGTAGGAGCAAGGGGCCCCGCGCCGACAAATTATTTTCGCCTTTAGGTAAATGTTAAAAAAAAGCTATATCAAAATAAAAAGCTAATTGGCAATATTTGACTGATGTTTAATCTGTTTGAAAGTATTTCGTTACGACTAGTTCAATTTATGATGTAGGAGAGCTTTCTGAAACTTTTGACATCTCTATTATTCTACCGAAGTTATCAGATACATTCCCAAAACTACTACTGTCAGGTAAATTATTAGAAAAATTTAAACATCTGTCGATTTGAACATCTTAAATCCAGGGTCGACCTACGGCAACTTATACTCTATTGTCAAAAAAAAAAAACATAATCGGCCTGCCTCGACGTCAAAATTCTAAATGATTATCGCCACTTAAATATGATGACTATAGTGGCCCCTCGCAGGGCCTTATTGTACTGGGGTCTCCCATTTAAGGGGCAATTAAGGTATTTACTTATTTATTTGGAGGCGGGCTTATTAAAATTCCTCAACAATGAAATTTTCTCCTAGAAAACACTACCGATGTTTGCAGTTGCCAGTATGAAATGTAAAATATCAGTTGTACAAGCACGTAAGTTAAAAGGAAACATAAGAGCATTTTTTACCCGATGAGTTTTCCAGGGGCGTTTATGTAAGGGGTCCCATGAGGCCCTATTTTCTCCAAAAATCAACAAACACACTTAATCAAGATAATTTCTGAGCTTTTTGCCTTAAAAAAACATACGAGAGGTAAGTTATAGCAAACCGTCCCACATAGCTAGAGGTGGATGGCAATTTTTAATCTTTTCACGAGTGGCGTAACGAAAGGATAGGTGCTTTCTAGTGCCAGATTTATGGGGGAAATTGGGAACCTGTGCCCCGACTGCCAACTTCAGAGGGCAATTAATTAAAAAGCACGGAGTCAGAAGGTTATCATAACCTCCTTGACAAAGACCAAAAAAATCCTAAAATTCCACTGTTAGACTTGAAGTTGCAGAGCATTTCCAGGTGAGATCATGTGATAGTTCCCCTTCCTCCTCCCCAAATGTCCCCATCATCAAAGATAACTTAAAATTACAATATTATAACTTCAGCTTCAGAGCGCTTCTGGAGGAATAGTAAATTTCTGTATCTATACTCTGATAAATTTCCGAAAATTTCTGGAAAACTTGCCTTTTCTCTAACAACAACGTCAATTGCCTAAAATGGTGTTTTAGGGATTTAAAATTTTGGTAGAGATCTCTCCTCTCCCGTTACCCTCTAACCCAGTGATTCCCAACCTAGGGGCGATTTGGCCTCATCAAAGGGGCAGTAAATTCTAAAGGGGCAATAGGGGTGATGGGTATTTAGAAGAGAAAACACTAGTAGTAAAGAGGTGGCGAAAACCGAATTTGAGTGTAAACATGTACGAAACCGGTTGTTCAGAGTTCAGACAATTAATCACAAGTTAAGGAAAAACTAATTAAAGTTCAAGAGCTGCTTCCTCCTTGAACCTTAGGAAGTATTTTGTCATTTCAATGTCCATTTTATGAATTTTCAGATTTTCAATATATTTTCTTTCAAATTTTTAATTTCAATGATTTTAATTCCCCCAGATTCCAGTGTAGAAAGAAAAATAATTTCTTGAAAAATGTACTTCTGTTTTTGAAAAGTGCGTCGATGATCTTAGTTAAATATTACCCATCAAATGCTTATCAGTTCGCTTTGTGAAATAAAAAAAATTAAAGGTATTTTGTTTATTTATTAATATTTTTAGTTTAAAAGTGATTGGTTAAAACTGCTTATATTTTTAATAATATCGATGTTCACTTTTTTTTTTTTTTTGAGGAAGAAAGGGGGGAGGGCGATAAGTGTCAGTCAGCGTCTTACAGGGGGCGATGAGCTCAGAAAAGTTGTGAAACACTGCTCTAACTAAAACGGCAGCCAGAGAATTAGGGCCCACAATACAGAATGCTGAGTTGATGATTTTTCTTTAAATATTCTTTATTACTGAAGAGAAGTAAAAAATGCACTTTGTTAAAACTAAGCGATTTTAAGAACAAAAATATATAATGTTGGGGGAAAATCTTAATTTTTTTCAAAAAGAAGTCATGACAACTTGAATTTTCAACCGATATAAATTATTGGTCAATTAATTGTGTGCCCTTCTCTCCTTTCTCCCCCCCCCCCTTTTTTTTGACCTCGTCTGAAAATAAGCACGTGTTCAAAATCTTACTTCTCCGAAGCCTTCTCCCACAAAAAAATATTAGGGCGTATATAAAATTTAGTTTCCTGGGTTTCAGTTTTTAAAAATTTTCAGGGAAAATTCTTCAAACACCTAAAAACATCGAAAATCATTTAAAATTGCGCTTTTGGAACTTTAATTTTGAACAAACTTCAATGCTGTTAACGCTACTAAATACAATCTTACACTAACGCAGTGAAACGGTTATATAAGTACTTTTCATCATCAGTGGCGCGCCTATGGGGTAGCTAAGGGGCTCAAGCCTAGGGAGCTAAGGGGCAGAAGACAAACCCATTTGACAAAACCAAGGAAATCCTAAAATTGCCATTTTGAGCCTTTAATTTTTTAAATTTTCTGCTAGATAGCACCTAATCCCCAACTTTCTGTTTAATGCCGCCAGAGATAATTTTGAAATATTTTCAAGGAAAATTTCTGAATGTGGGACTAACTTTTGGCCAAGTTATGGGAGAATTAACAGGTACCTGTTCCTTCTTCCATAACTTGGCCAAAAGTAACTTAAAATTAATTTTTGAGGCAACAATTTCAAAGCATTTCTAGTAAGAAACTTCCATCTAATATCAAGGTCCTCTAAGAGAACGTTTAAAACTGCGTTTTCAGGACTATAATTTCCAAAATTTTCGAGGAAGAGCCCTCAAAGAGATGGGAGAGTTGGAGTTTTTTTTTTTTTCAAAGTGCTACCCTCCCCCTTAAAAATATTCTCTCGTTTAGGCCGCTGCCTAAAATGTCTTCAAATATCATTTTAAAATGTATATTTAGAAAGGAGAGTCTGAATTTCTCGCCCATTCCTCTGACATTACCGAAGATTATTTAGAATTGCATTTTAAAACCTCAACGAGGAAAAATGTCTAGAAGAGCGCTCCACCATGCCATCCTCTAAATTATTATTCTAAGCTTGGTCCCATTAACCCTCTCCAAAATTTAAACATATATACCCCACTATTTGCCTGCCACTAGTACAACTTAGTTCTTGGGAATATAATCAAAAATGCAACATGCTTTTTCGGATATATGAAACAGTTATATAAGTAGTCTTTTCATCATCAACGAAAGGGTCAGGGAAGGTGCATAAAATAGAAAGAAAGGTTAGTCTGTAATGGCTTGCTTTAGCAAGCTATTGATTTATTATTTTTTTTCTTGTAAAAAAATAGCGAAAAAAAAAGTTTTCATTTTAAAGAGTTTTAAAAGAGGCCCCGCCAGAGTTCTCCAATCGGGCCCGCATTTGCTAAGGCCGGCCCTGGGTATTACATTGAACTTTAAAAGGAAATAAAAACTATCTTGTTATTCCAAGGCATTAAAAAGATATAAGCCTTCTAAGTAAGATGATTATTATGAAAAAATACCTTAAACTCGAGAAAAAATGAAAAATGGCCCTTTTCACTCCCTAGAAACGGTCTGCGGAACAGGTAGTAAAAATTAAAAAATGCATGGACTAAAAAGGTGTTACATTGCCCTTTAAAACGAAACAAAAACTGTCTTATTATTCCCAGGCATCATAGAGATAAGGCCCTCTGAAAATTGAAAATTCATGCAAAATTTTTTTGGCATAAGTTAAAGCAATTATGAATATAAAGTATTTTCATGCAAGAACTCTAAAAATATGTATCATCAAATATATAATTCAAATTCAAAATGTATCGTAAAGTGCTTGTAATTTATTTGTAATGTTGACACATCGGAAAAAGTTGCACTTAAAACCAGTAATCTGAATGTCCACACATCAATTACGCAAAATTGGTTTTAAAATTTAATTGCATGTCGCTAAGAAGTTTCTAGTTTTACATTTACGTTTGAATGATGTTACAAATTTTTTTTACAAAAATCCGAAATTTCTACATCCTTTTCGAACAGCTACAACTAAAAGGGATTTTTGCTAATTGATTATTTATTAGAGTTTATCTTCATAATACTTAGTTGTACATCCATTACAAATTAAAAAAAACTCTGATAACAGAAACACTAAAAAACGTTTCTAGTACAACTTTTTCAGATGTTTCTACGTCACAAAAAAATTAGAGATTTTACGATATATTTCGAGTTATATATTTAATGATACATATTTTTACTCTTGCAGTTCTGGCATAAAAAGACTTCATAATTGCTTTAACTTATGCCAAAACAAATTCTTGCACAAATTTTCAATTTTTAGAGGGTTATATCTCTTTAATGCCTGGGAATAACAAGACAGTTTTTGTTTTCTTTTAAAGTGCAAGGTAATATCTTCTTGCTCCATGCATTTGCAAATTCTTACTACCTGTTCCACAGGCAGTTTTTGGGGAGTGAAAAAAGATATTTTTCATTTTTTCTTATAGTTTAAAAGCTTATAATAATTTTCAATTTTCAGAGGGCTCTATGATGCCTGGGAATAACAAGATAGTTTTTGTTTTGTTTTAAAGGGCAATGAAACACCTTCCTTTATGCATTTGCAAATTTTTACTAGTAAGTGATCCACAAGCTGTTTTTGGGTAGTGAAAAGGGCCATTTTTCATTTTTTCTCAAGTTTAAGGTATTTTTTCATAATAATCATCTTACTTAGAAGGCTTATATCTCTTTAATGCCTTGGAATAACAAGACAGTTTTTGTTTCCTTTTAAAGTTCAATGTAATACCTTCTTGCTCCATACATTTTCAAATTTTTACTACCTATTCCACAGGTCGTTTTTTGAAGTGAAAAAGGATATTTTTCATTTTTTCTCATAGTTTAAAAGCTTATATCTCTTTAATGCCTTGGAATAACAATACAATTTTTATTTCATTTTAAAGGGCAATGTAACACCTTTTTACTCCATGCATTTGTAAATTTTTACTACCTGTTCCACAGGCCGTTTTTGGGGAGTGAAAAAGGCCAATTTTCATTTTTTCTCAAGTTTAAGCATTTTTTTCATAATGAAGGACTACTGGTATCATCTTATTTTTTCCTGTGCTTCTAGTATCTATAACTGGGTGCAAGAGAAAAAAAATTGGAACCCCAATGTCAGTCCTTCATATACTATTTCATGCTTGAAATGACGAAAAAGGCACTTTTTGAACCTCAAATTGACTTGGGAAATTTTATATTTAGGCTTAACTTAAACCGTTTCTTTTTATGCACACATTAAAGTTCATTCTTTTAGCTTTAAAATAAGTTGTTTGATTTTTCTACCATTTTAAATAAATTTACCAGAGCTCTTAGAAAAAAGATCAAAAATGCCGAATTTTACTCATCGGCGTAGCAAAAAAATGGCTATATCTCGAGAATAAAATTTTTTCGAGAAAAAAATAAAACAGTTTGGAGGTACAGAATATTGGTGCATATTACCTACCAAATATCTTCAAAATCAAAAATGGTGCGGCACGAACATTTCTGAAAATTTGTTGATTTTATATGGAATGACCTTAAAAATCTGTAGTGAAACCAAAATTCCCTGGAACTAAATTTGAATACGAAGACTAATATTTTTTCACATCAACTCTGAGCAGTGCCGTCGCGAGGTCAAAAAAGTCGGCGATGTGTGAATTGGGCGGCCCCTGCATTAGTTCAAATGTGTATTAAAAACAAAAGTATGTCGTGAACCCCAAAGCAGAATACTGCTAAATTTGCAACATGTCACAGAAGACGCCTCAACTGCAGAACAACTGGCCCCGACTCCGAGTCATTCTGAATAAAATCCAGCATTTGTTGAAAAACATTCACTGATTTTCTTTTTGAAATGCATCAAAAAGCGAAGAGACGGAGAAAAAAAACCCACAAATTCTTCGTACACTGCATTATGTTCAAATTAATTCCTAATTTAAATTCACATCTGTCATTTTTTCATTATTGTTTTGTATTGGCACTTAAAAAGCATTTGGTTTTCATTTTTTGCTACTTAATTCTGAAATACTCTAATTATTTAAGAAACATCTTGTTTTCGTAAAAAACAACGAACACTGCTAAAAATTTGATTATTTTTCATCATAATAGTAGCATTTGCTTGAAATACCGTATTTTCGGGGAGATAAGCCGCGCCACGGTATTCGCCGCACTTCGCAAAACTCAGGAGAAAAAAAATGTGTTTCACCAGATATGCCGCATCGGCGTATAAGCCGCATAAAACATAGTCAAAAATTTAATCTGCAAAAACGTACGCTGCAGTATACTCGTATTTGATCTTTGGTAACATTGATTTGAAAACAGTGTTTTAATATCATAAATAATTAAAATGTCACAACATTTTGGCGATAACTGCAACTTATAGTAACCCTGTCCTACTCTTATTAGTTTCTACGGCAACCTTATTTCTCATTCCCTCAGCAACAGGCAGGGGCACTGCTAGCAATTTTTTTTTCCTTTGGATTCCTCATGGCTAGTTTTTTTTCTTCATTTATTCCAGTTTCTTAGCACAGGCGATTTTGGATTTTGATTTTTTATTTGTTTTTCGTTTGGATCAGTTTATTAGATGTGTTGGTTATTGTTGATGTTTTTTTTTTCTTATTTTTTTCCTCTTCGTTATTAGATTTAGGAAAATAAAATAATATCTGAAGAAGCAGAAATGCTGTCACCCTTTTTAAAGTAGAACTGTTCAAAGGTGTTGCAGTAGTGGCTTTCGATGTTGGACTCTAATTTGCTTTGTTTTTGGTAATAAATAAACACAATATGTACTTTAAATGAACAAAAAAAACTTTTCATCGTATAAGCCACCATGGCGTATAAGCGGCAGGAATTAAAATTCAGCTTTTAAACACTTATCTACCGGATATAGCGGCTTATCTACCCGAAAATACTGCTTATCTACCCGAAAATACGGTATTACTAAATTTGTTAGTTTATACCATTCTTTAGTATACAAGGTGCCCACAAATAACTGACAGTTCAAAAAGAAATAATACAAATTTTCTATGATGATAAAATAAATGTTAAATGAAAGTAACATTATTGTTAATCAATGTTTAAGTAATGGTTTCTATTCTCGCGCCTTTAACTGTAACCACAGATGGCAATCTTTTTGGAAAGGCTTCTGCAGCGGCACGCACCTACAAGACTCTTTCACGGGCACATTTTATTAATTATTTTATTTGTACACTTCGCTTTTTCCACCACTATGCCTTACTTCTACACTACCTGTTTCTTTAAACAATTTTAAAGTTTTTTCAATTCATCTCTTTGACACATTTAATTACTTCAATTTTTAAAAAAAATCACAATTCCGCTTATCTTTTAAATGCAATTCGAGAATTAACGGCGTTTAGCATCCATCTTGATAATGCAAAGAATGAAACATTTTAATTCAAAGAATCGTCTGCACTATTGCTCATAGAATTAAACTAAGTCTATTAAGTTTTGCCAACAGTAAAAAACATCTTGAATGTAAATTATGCACAAATAAATTTTGTCGTCAGTTATGTCTGGGCACCCTGTAGTATGATAAAACATGGCCGTAACCAGACATTTGTTTCAGGAAGGGTTTTATCAAGCACATTTCTATTCCTTTTTTTTTTTCACTTCATGACTAAAAGGCATCAATATGAAAAATAAAAAAAATGATCTATCTTTTCAGTGAAGGAAAAAAAATCTGATGAATACGCTGCATGACTACGTCCCTGTTTAAGATTTGATGTCTTTTAATCACTCAAAAAGATAGATGCGTTTATACATACAATCACATTCAACGTAATATTTCCGAAATGTGTACTGTATGGCACTTGTAAAACGCGCTAAATAGATAGTTTGCTACTTCCAAATGTAAAGAATTTTGGCTTTTTGTTAGTGGTATTCAAAATTCAAAAAAAAAAAGGTGCATTGTTCTGTAAAAAAATATGTTTGTATTAACTACAATAACAAGACAAATACTGCAGATAAAACACCCTGTATAATTATTCAATTATGATAATTTCATTTCTCAAATGAAATTTAAAGAAAAATAAAAAATAAAATACCAATAACAAATTTTTCAACAAATAAAGTATATGAAAAGCAGTTTTTTGTAAGTGTTGAAAAATTTCGGAGGGGGTTTGTACCCTAAAAACCCACCCCTTAAATACGGCCCTGCGATAAAATGCTTTGAAGAGAAATATCGGAAAAATATCAAGGTACGAAAGGGTCAACTGGCCCATGTACACTAGGGTGGTTCGATTTTAACTGTTTAAAGATGGAAAACGCGTGTGGTGTTAAAAGTCGTACATTTGCTTCAAAGTTTAAAGAAAAAATTGTTTTGCATGCAAAATATATTTACATCTCTCACAAGGTCCTTGAAGTTTTGGCAAATATGCAAAAGATGGAGTTAAAAGTTTAATGTAAAAAATTTTTATGTATGATTTTTTAAAAATCGCTAGTAGCGAAAATAGTACCACAGTAAGACTCGTAGCTCATGCAAAAATGTTATGCTATTATATAATATTTAAGCCCTACACCCAAGGACGTCATTTCAAGTTTTTCCAGGGGGGGCAAAGGGTGAAAATGCAATGCAATTTCATCGGAAATTAGCAAAAACCACGCCCACTTATATGTAAATACATTGATTTCTCAAAGTCAGGGGGGGGGCAATTGACCCCCCTGCCCCCAATTAATATATTAACTATTAATTAAAAAAATTAATAGTTAATTTTAATTAAAAAATGAATGTGTATGAATTTTTTTAATTGCATGTAACACAAATCAATTGCACTGTGAGACTCTTTGTGCATGAAATAGTTATTCTGATATGGATAATTCTCCAAAAACATGACCTTTTCCAATCATAAATTCTATGAATATAAAAGTGCTTAAAAAATCTTTAAAAAATTGTACTTACTCTTTGTTAGGAACTTATTACGAGACAAATAGAGGGAACTCACCGTAAGTGTTACACCCCTCAAACTGGTCAAATTTTTGATAAGAAGCACCAGGAAAGTAACAAAACGATTTTCATTATCTGGTTATTAAAAGTTTTTCAATAGTAATATAGAAATTGCCTTAATCAAAAAGTATTTTAATTGCTTGACAAAACAGAATCTATTTTAAACCTCCCTTGATGGACACCCTAAAAGCTTAGGCATTTTTTGAATCCCATTCCCTTTATATGGGTTGTTCCATATTGGTTACTCAGAATAACTTACACTCTGAATAATGGGCAGTTATTGAATAATATATATATGTGCTTCTATAATGTAATTTTCTTTAAGCGAGCCAAACACTCTGTGATTATATTTATACACCTCCACATTATCTGTGAACTAGTTTTACAGTAACCTTAAAAAACTGCTTATTTTCTCGGCGATGATGGCTCTTCCTTCGATGATGGCTCTGCCCAGGGAGGCCCCAAACTTAACTTTTTGGTAAGGGGAAAATTATCTATTTTCCGAATGAAATTCCAATTTTACCGAATGATAGAATAAAAGCATGCACACATGTCGTACATGCATAACACTTAGAACAAACATTTGGCGTTTTTTCAAAACAATTCTAGAAGTTAAAAAGAACAAATAATCTCAGTGTTGTCTTCAAATTGCTGAATCGTCAGCAAAGCGTGCCGAATACGGAAATTATTGGGAGGTCACGGTGACCTCCCATCGAGGCGTTCTCGGCCCCGACTCGACGTGTCGGTCGATCGTCACAAAGAGTGAAAGGCAGCAATGCATCTCGTCGAATTTGCTGACGCACCAAAGATGTCTCATTACTCACGGCATGAGTTTCTGGTTATGTTCTTAAGACTTTGACCGGGCCCCACGAGTAGTCGGAAACCGGGAGCCCGGCCGGGAGTGGGTGTGGTATAAATTAAAAAAGTTTTATAGGGGGAGAGGGGCCTGACGACCAATTTGCTCCCCTGTATGTGATTGTTTTCGAAGACATTTGCCAGTCCGCGGTTCAAAAGAGGTTGAAAAACGCTGATCTAGTCTTATGATGCTTTTAGTATTTTTCTACAGATAGGCTTGTTGAATAATGCCTTTCTTTTACATTGATTTTCAGTAACTACTTGCAAACTTCTGTAATAAAAGTGGCATTATAAAGACAGTTTAGTATATTCGCGAGACAAACATTTATTTATCGCATTCCATTTTTTTCTTTCGTTTTTAGCCAGAGTTTTTAAGGATCAAAGTTGACTCACTTCTGTAATCTATTAAAATTACACTCACAGTTGCACCGAAGAAAACGTATGTCCATATTGACGTCAAAAACGTATGCCGATGAAACGTACATTGATTTAAAAATGCAGTTCAATGCTGGCAGAAAATTAAATTTTCTCAAAAAAATTAATTCATAAATAAATACTGTTATGAATTTGGACTTTTCAGGGAAAAAGATAATTTAAGTGCATAATTCAAACATAATTAGAAGTACAAATATTTTTTTAAGTGAAGATAATTAAGCACACCAACGTTCTTATAGCACCAATTGCAAAAAGCATTGGATGTGCGATAAAGTAAAAAAATGTTTGGGCGAAAAAGTTGTTTAAAATACACGGAAAGACTGAAAATGATATTTGCCTATACTTGCTAATATACTAGGGAATATAGACACTATAAACCATCAAACTCACAATCTCTATTTATAGATCAATAAATTGGGAACAGGAAATTAAAGAAAAAAAATGTATATGAAATAAATGTGCGCTTAAACATCATAAGATGTGTCACAATTAATAATGCATAGGCCGAAAAATTACCGGAAAGAAGTATTGTAGTTTATACTGAAAAGCAGATTTGAATAATGGAAATATGCACAAAACAACCCAGGAGATCATTGCTGCTAGCAGCCAAAACTAACATATCCTTGTACGAGATTTCCCTTTTTCTCACCCTGTTTCTTAGTATTGCAGGTAGCCATGTAAATTTAATATAAATAGCCTGCTTCAATATGTGAAAATGTTTCAGATTGCACTTGTGCTGCATTAAGTGAAAACATCTATTCTCATGAGGATTTCAGTTAAGTTACTATACATGCAGACAAAGTGAGTGTCTTAAAAATGGCATTTCCATTATCAGCATTAGAAACACAATTAGTTGGGCATTCTACATAGCAGAGTTTAAGTGAAGAAACCCAAGAAGTATTATATTGCATTAGCTGGGAAGTAATTTTCTCTATCAATAATCGCCAGAAAATAGTACAGCTAACCTAACGAAGTATCGTGTTTTTGGGAATAATATCTTTGATGACCTTGAGGAAATGATTACCTTATTTTCGAGAATAAGCACCGCATCTGATGTAAGCGCCACATCCAGTGTTAGAAATAATTATTTAAATCCAGGCGGCATGATGATGTCTAGAGTAAGTTTTTAGGCGTCAAAATGAACAGCTTAGGTGCAGGTTTTTGGTGAATCAAACATATGTATGTTAGAAGCGAAAAAATATTCATTAAATAGAAATTCTGCACATTCTCAATAGCATATTGTCTGTAAAATATGCAAAAGAAAAGGATTTTTGAAAGAAAATCATTTGCATTTCAAAATCACTTTTCAATTTATCCTAAAAGTTACAGTTACGATGAGTTAGGGAAAAAAAAGTTTAAAAATGTAATCCAAAGCTTTAGGCGTCAAATTTGGCACCTGTAGTTTGGATTCTAGGAGTCGAATTAAAAATTTAGGTTGCAAAATGCGACTAACGACCTCCGATTTCTAACTAGGGGCAACTCTGCACTATGGGCCGGGCTCACCCAGAAAAATTGGAAGTAATAAAATACATCAATAAAGAAAATATCATTTTGTATTTCAGTTACGAAAAAAAGGGGCATAAAACATGGTTTGAACCTCTAGCGCCCACTCCCCTCCCCCAGAATATATCTGATACAGAAGAAGAAAGTTTTCAAATTCCATTAATTTGAGCACTTCGCACAGCTTTGAGAAGTAATGGGCCCTCCGCATTTAGCCAATCGCAATGGCTGGATCAGAAGAAGATAGCCTATCAGAGGATTGCCTCCTCCTCGAGCATTTTATCCTCGACAAACAGTGGAACGGTGGGCTCATTTGTTCGGGATACAGAAACCAAGGTCCTTCCTTGCTCGGTGTCCAAATTTCGGGGGAAATTATATACTTCACTTTAGCAATAGGGAATATTGTTGAAACTACGCCTTATTTTTGTCATAATTTCTGTAATTTTTTCAAATACGAGAGATTATTTCTCACTTTTCTGCTTAATCAGGGAAAAAGATGATTTTAAAGTAGTATAATAGGGCTGTAAATGCACTTAAAAATAAAGGTGTGTTTACTTTTCAGTGAAATTTAAGTTTGGAAAAGGACTAGAACTTTTTTTTAAAAATTTTGGTACTGAAATGTGTATATTGTGCAATAGCAACAAGAAAACGAAAAAAAAATAAAAAAAACCCTACTTTTATTCTTTGCAATGATAGAACACACCTTCAGGTTTATTTCCAATGCTCCCAATATTGAATAGGACCTCTGCCTCTTCGTGTCAAATCCACTTAAGTAAACTCACGTTTTGCACAAGAAAAAAAAAATGCTTGTCATATTTTAAATATTCAAATTTTATGTAAACAAAATTACATTATATGAATTTCAAATATTTTTTTTATTAAATCCTCATACTTTCATCAACATATTTGAGAATTGTGAGAGATATCGAAATATTTCTGCACCTGTCACAATTTACTGAAGAAATACATATATATGCAATTTTTTAAAAAGTTTGACGGCCTGTAAAACAAAATCACATATGGAGAAAAGAATTCATATGCTTACTTACCACCATAGATTTTATACCACCAAAATTTTATCAAAATCCGAGGACATGAGTTACATGGCCGAGTGAATTGACGTGGAATGACTCCTGTGTAACTTTTCTTTATCTCATATTTTTATGAAACATTTTTTTCCTAAATGTAAAACATCATTATCGGAAAAAAAATTTCAAACGCAAAACAACGATGTTCACTAACAGTAAATCATCATTAGTAATTGAAAAAAAAGAAAAATGTCAATATGATAGATATTGCAAATGTTAAAGTTAAAATTTTTTTTGCTTTTTACTGATATATAAAACACATAGGAAGGAAAAAAAAACATTGAACGCAAAATACTGATCAATAAAAGACATTGATGGTAACTATCAAAAACGTCTTGTAACGAAATTGATATCATAATGGCTGATTAAAGATGTAACTTATGGTTGTACATCTTGATGATTTTTTGCTGAAATATAAAACATTGAAAAAAAAAAAAAAAAAAGCGAAAGCAAATTGTGTTTTAAACAGATGTTTCAGAAACATCAATAATCATAGAAAATGTTTTCCAATGATATTAATACTAAAACTTCTAATTAAAGATGAAGACATCTTAATGCGTCTGCTTATCGCATATTTTTATTAAGCTTTCTTTGCTAGACTATAAAGCATCGACATCGATGTAGGAAAAACATAGACTCTCAAACATAGGCATCAATGTCGCAGCAATAGTACCTACCAACACATAACCAGCTGAAAAATCCTTTTTGACCACCTCCGAGTAAATTACGACAAGTTTTTCCGTGATGTCTGTATGCATGTATGTGTGTGTATCAATGTCGTATAACTCAAAAACTGTATGCAGTAGAAGCTTCGAGTTTGGTATGTAGCCTCTGAGTGGGGTCCAGTTGTGCACCTACCCTTGTGGTTGCATTCGAATGTTCCTAAGGGGTCTTTTACCCCTTTTTGGGGTAAATCAGTGTTAATTTCAATGCAGACTCAAGTGATATGAATTGGCGCGTCCACTTGGCGATATATCGCCAAGCTTTTGGTTGTGAAGTGTTTGTCGCCAATTTGACGAAAAAAATGATTTTTTTAATTTGGCCCTATTGGCGATATTTTTCGAAAAAGCCACTAAATGATGTTAAAAGCGCCGATATTTAGAAAATGAATCATAGTAAAACATTTTTTTGCATTGTTCTGTGGCAAACAGGGACGTCATTTCGAAATTTTCCAGGGGGGGGGGGGGGGCAAAGGGTACATACACAAAGTAAAATTCACCAAAAAGTAGCAAAAACCACTTCCACTTATATGCCAATACATTGATTTCCCAAAGTTAGGGGGCAATTGACCTCCCCTACCCCCCCTAAATGACGGGCCTGGTGGGTGTAAATGTTTGAATTACAGTCGCACCTCGTTAAACCGCCAACCTAATTGATGGGCCAAAAGTGGGCGAAATTTGAGGGTGGCGGTTTAATGAGGTTTCACCAATTTACCATAAATGTGGATAGTTTTTAAAATTGTATCTAAAAGCAGGTGTATTCCCTTCAAATGAGCTTTGAATAATAATATTAAATTGATGCTAAGGGTCCCTCTAAAAGTCTCTTGTTGCTTCCATGAGAATTTGTACAGTGAATAGTTGTTGTCCTTATTTTCTTTTTAGAACCTTTATCTATGTTTCAAATAATTTTAGAGGGCATCATAGCGAAAGATAAGCCTAATTCGTACATGTTATACACGTCTTTTAAGTCATATTCTGAAACAATTTCAGCCAACTTTATTTTTCCTGCATTAACTTTCGATGTGTCGACTGCTGCAGTTTCAATAGATCGAGTATGCAAACGCAGACCATTCCTCTTTTTAAATCGATCAAGCCAACGGTTACTGTAAGAAAAATTCTCAACATCCAGTCCTTTACCAATTTTTGTTCTTTGCTTGTTCTTCGTCAGTAACATCACCGTGAGTTTCATTAATTTGGGTGATCCACATCAATAGAGCATTTTCCAAATTTTCATGCTTCCCTGTTTGCATCTTTTTGACACTGTGCAAGGATTTCTGTAACTCTAACCATTTTTGTTTTTCTTGGAGAATATCTCCGATGGTCCTTCGACTACCTTTTTTCCCCAGAATACCCGAGAAATGATTAGCAATAAATTGCTGGCTTGTGGCTTAATTTTTATCCTTAAACTCGCAAATTAAAATTTTTTCTTGAACGCTTAGGATAGTTTTCGACATTTTTTCAGAACAAAGCAAGATAACTGGACACTAAAATTGCCAGGCGGATATCTACACCAGTCGTTGGTTGAAATCTGAATAAATAGCAGTTATAGGTTACAGCAGCCCCCTCCCCCCCAAGATTAGACCAGATAAGGGGTGAAGAATGAATGCTTTTAAGGCTGTGGGGGAATTAAAAAAGGGTGAAAGAAATCCTGGAAACAGTGCTCCTTGGGGGACTGAGCTCGGCTGGGGGTGGATTAAACTGTCAATTGGCTGTCAGAAAGTAGAAGGGCAGTTGAATAAAGAAAAAGATAATTCTTGATAACTTATCTAGGTACAATTGAAAGAGTCATTAGAGACCAGGTACAAGCAGTGACGGCTCCTGCCTTAATTTAGTGGGTGGGCCCGCAATTATGTTTCCCCAGTAATGCTTACAAAAATAAAATGAAGGAAACAACTAGTAAACTAATGCTGAGCGACGTAAAATAATATTTAATTCTATTAATACAAATTTGCATTGCAAAATGATCTCATTTGAGTTGATACGTAGGTCTTATATTTTAAATATTATACCAGCCTTAAGCGATCAATGTAATAATAATATTTTGCACAGACGACAGACTTCCTATACATCACTAATGTTTCGCAAAGCCTAGCTCTAGAATTTTGCCATTTTCGGACAGTGAAAATATTTTCACATCAAAAGTGTTAGGCAGGAATTCAAGTTAAACACCATTGCAATCGCTTCGATGCGATCGCAAATTGCAATTGCAAATTCCCAAATTTGGATAAGTTGCAATCGCTATAAATGTTAATCTCACTGACGTCACTATGGGTGGAGCCAATAGGAGCTCACAAGCAGTCAGCGATCTCCTCTTATTCGCCAAGTAGGCTGTGACGTTTTATCTAGCTCGTTTTTCGTAGGCAAACGTCACGCTGACGTCACAATGTTTTTATCAAGAAACATTCTAATGTAATTCACTTCCAGTAGCGATTGCAATTTGCGATCGCCTGTTTTACTTGAATTCCTGCCTTACGCCACTAGTCGGTGCCCCTCCTCAAACATTACGGGAACTGCACTCAAAAAGAAAACGAACTTTTCTGCCTAAAAACACACCCTCTCCCCCCTAAAAGTTTCGACAATCTGCCCCATGACTTTTTGAAAGCCTCTATCATCAAATTAAGCAACTCATAAGGTAAATGACTCGATATAGGCATTCTTACATTTTTTAAAAAAATTTGGATACAAATGTTGCAATTTCAGTTCATGAAAAAACATCCTAACAGTGTTAAAACTTCAAAATGTCACTTTCATAGCCTTGATATTAACATTAACTTTCAATTTTAATGTATGTGTATGCTTTTAAATAAATTGGAATACACTGGCTTGAACAGTTATGGTTCCACTCACTTACCAATGTATGATCGTATACTCAAATTAGTGATCAGTTAATCGGATTATTTTCAAGATATACACAAAGAGTACATAACAATATTAAAACACATTTATTTTTCTTACAATATAATCTGGATCTTGACTTACCGATTTGAATTAAAATTAAAACACGGATAACTGACTAATTTGATTATGTTTGTCAGAAATATTTGATTAAGTGGTAATAATTTATTTTCGGATACATGATTTGACTGACAATCATGGTAACATGTTATATGTTAGAAATAAAAAAATTTAAATTAGAACGCCTAGTTTTTCAGAACCATTAGGTACTGTTGTTAAACTTTGATAGAATTTTTTAATTTAACTACCAGGGCCGGATTAAAGTCTATTTACGCCCTAGGCCAAACTTAGAAACTACGCCCCACCTCACACATTCGAACCCTATTAAAATCGAATCTCCCCCTCCCCGCCCCATTTGATGAACTGATTTATGATTTTGTTTTTTTCTTTCTTTCCTCTCTTTTTTTTTCGTATTCCTCTGTCAATGCAGGAAAAAGAAAGGTCCAAAGGTGGTTCCTCGGGAATTTGTCGAGATTGAAGCTTTCAAAATGCAATTTTATGCCATTTATCGGAAAGTAATGGGACAACTCGCAGCAGGGCAATTCAACGCGCAATTTTAAAGATTATTGATTTTTTAAATTTATTTATATTTATGATTTTTTTATTATTTATAAAGCAAAATTGTAAGTGTTTTGTTACATTCAAAGCAAATTATACGTTGTAGAAACAATCTTTTCTCCTGGATTAGTGTAATTTTTAAGCTGAATTTAATGGTATAGTAATCCAGTTGACAAGCCCGATATCACAACGTATATTTTTCTTTGAATGTTACAAAATACATACTGTTTTGCCCTAAAAATGTCAGTCTCTCACCCCTGCCCTCCCCCCCCGGGTAAGTTTTCGAAATTGAAGTCCTACATAAGCAAGCGTGAGTCAGCTTTGATGATGTTTGATAAAGGAATGAGTTTGAAGACTCCTCCTCGCCCCTTTCGAAACCTAAAATTTTGACGAACTTTAATGATGCTTTGGAAAGGCAGAAATCGGGATAGCTCTCCTGGAGCTCTCCCAAGATCGTAAAATGCAATTTTAGACGATTGGGTTCAGTAATTCGCTTCGGTAAATGTGTCGGAATTGAAGTAATGAAAACAATTAGACGATTTGAATAGTGTTAGATGAAGACTGAATGACATTGATCCACTCAATAATTTTATGAACGTTCAATTTCAACGTTTGTCTTTTCTGGTTACTGCTTTAAGTGAATTTGTAGTAGAAGGTTAATGTTATGTGTCATAAGATTTAAGAAAAGTTGCGGAGTAGCAAAAGTTTTTATTCAACATCTAAGTGTTTTTTCGGACATTAAAATCTCTTTGAATGTGATAATATTAGTTGCAGGGATGATCATTAAAAAGTTAGTAATAGGTGTTAAAAATAAAAAAGAAAGACAAAAAAAAAAAAAGAGGACTTGTAATTAAAATCATTAAAAGAAAAAAACAAAGAAAGAAAAAGAAAAACGAAGAGCGCGAAATGAAAAGAGGCGATTTTTCTCCCAAACACAGGGACCTGACATTCTGCTACTGTACGCAGTGAGGAGACACTTCCCTCCCCACCACTTTGTTAGGGACAAAGGGAAATCTTGGGCCAGGGAAGATGGGCCCACAGGTCGAATGTTACAATGTAGTGTCATCGCTAGCCGCTCTTCTTACCAGCCATTGCGATTGGCTAAAAGTGGAGATGGCCGTGGGGCTACTGCCAGCTGGCCCTCAAGCTCGTTCTAAAAGCCGTGCGAAGCGCTAAAATTGATGGAGCGCTATGTTTTTTTTCTTATTTAGTTTTTTGGACAGAAATACAAAGCGATATGTTTTAATTATGTATTTGTTTTTCTTCCCATTTTTCTGGGTGGGCCCTGCCCACCCGGCCCATAGTGAGGAGCCGCCCGTTTACAAGTGACATATTTGTTTTTTTTCCTCTGCTGCAAGAGGTCATTATTTGCTTATCTCCCACCTCAAATTCCACTTTGAATTGTTTGACATTCCTTCTGGCTGACGGTTAAAACAGTTATTTTGTCATGCTGAGAAGAGTTTCCACAGAAAATCACTGGCAGTTGGCGGTTTAATGAGGGAATCTGCATTACATTCCTATAGTGAACGTTTTTCTTTGCGAAGTACGAGGGTGGAGGTTTAACGAGGTTCGACTGTATTGTCTTGCTCACTCTCAGCACTATTTTAACACATAAGGCATCAACTAAGAAATTTACACATAAAAGGGAGTAGTGTGGGGTCCATACCAGATGTTTTTTTGTTCTGTCGTACGGTCTAAAGTTAGGATGGCATCCTCTGATTATCCAATCTGGACTTCTTTCACACAAGGGCGGATCCAGCTTCTGGCTAAGGAGGGGGTCATTTTCGGAAAGGGGGGGGTCAAAGTGCAATTTTTGGGCAAAAATGGGGGGTTTTGACAATTTTTTCGTAATATAAGTACCAAAAATGTAATTTTTTGCTATATTTTGTCGGTTAAGGGGGGGGTCATGACCCCCATGACCCCCCCTCTGGATCCGCGCCTGCTTTCACAGCAATTGACAATCAAAGCTGCCAATACTCTTCCTCTTAAAATTCTCTCATAATTTCAATGTCGCATGTATCCAGTGGCATAGCAAGAACAAAATTTAGACTGGGCGAATAAATTTTGCGAGGCCCCGAGTCTCCTCCCCTTTTTGAGATTGATTCCAGTTCAAGCTATTTAACATTCTGTGTAAAAAAAAAAATAAAAAAAAAAGATAACCTTCTTGTATTTGAGATAAAAAAAATCTATATATGTAAAAATGGATGTGTCTATAGATGTTTGTTCCTTATACAAATCCACAGTTTACGTCAGATTTTCATCAAACTTGGTAGAAAGGTTCCTCGATGCACTAGAATTCAGATAGGCAGAGTTTTGAAATTAAAAAAAAAAAAAATCCAAAAAGCTCAAAATTCAAATTTTTTTGTCCCAAAATGCCCATTTTCTTCCAATTTTGAATTTCTAAAGTAATAGAGTAACTTTTAAGAATACAGATTGATAAAATTTAACACATTTAAATAGTCGTAGTTTCTAACTAAGATTATGATTAACAATGAATTATCAATTCAAGGCTCACTTATGTCATTGTTGTTACAAAAAAATACCTTCTTGGATTTTGCATGTTGCAATTTAAAACGTGCGACGCCAGGCATATCCAATAGTACAATATAAAATAATTTCTTATATTTTAGGGTAGTTTGAAATGTTTAATATATTTAATTTTTTGTCACAATATTTTGATGAGCTATGAAATAAATTTATAACTTATTAAATTGCAAATAAATATTTATTCATCCCAAACTTTATTGATGTTACGCTGTAAAATTTCAGCTGTGCATTAAGCCTGGTTTGATGTTGCACAATTCTTAAAACACAGTTAATGCAAAAAATAGTAAACAGCGAAATAAATTAAAATTATAGCCTAAAAAAATAAGATTTCATCAAAAAATTTAGTTAAATATCTTTGTTCAATTTTACGAATTATTAACCTGGTCATATTACAATGACAAAAGTTGATAAGATTCCAAGTAAGTTTTAAAACAAAAAGAAAAGAAAAAAAACGTACCGAAAACGATTATAAGTAAAATTTCAGTATATTCTATCAAGAATGAGACGAGAACTACGTGTTCGTTTACACAAACTGCGTGATGTATATTAGCTTTTAGACAAGAATAAAGATGTACCTTGCTTTATGCATAAGACTTTTTCTGATATTAGTATTTAATTCCTTTTTGATTATCGCTGACAAATGCTCGGAAGAAACATTGAAAAATTGAAATTTTTGAATTGTGAAGAAAAATAATTCATTCCATGCTAAATTTCATGTTTTATTATTAATATTTACATTTTACATTGAATTAAATAGCACTAAGTAAAAGAGATCGAGGGTTTTCCTTTTATTTCATTGCATGATTTTATGATTCCGTACTCAGGGCTCGTACTTAATTTTAAAAACGAAAATAAAGGTGTTTTGGCGGAATTTTGAAGACAAAATGAGATTTTGAACTACTTTTACCATTTTAAAATTGCTATATCCAAGCTAGTCAGTAATCAAGCTCTGTCGACCAGGCCTCTCTGGCCTTTTTTTAAATCAGGCCCTGAGTGTAAAAGAAAATGCTTCATTTCGTTTAGTTACAGTTGGTTATTTCTAAAACCAATCTGTGTTTTCGATTTTAGTCTGTTTTAGGGGCCTTATACCCCTATGCTATCGCCTTCGGAAAAAAAAGTGACACATTGACCCCTTGGCCTTGTTAGGGGGGCCCAGATGCTCTTTACTTGAATGCAGATAAAAATTCAGCCAAAACTGTGGACAATAAATAAGAGAGCGCACTGAAAGTTTGGAAAAACTTGGATCGGATAGAAGTTCGAATCAAGGCCTATTTATTTATTTTTGTTTTTTTAATTTTTTACGAGCAAAATAGTGTTTTAAACTGTATGATTCGGAAATACTTTGTAAAATTTTGTCTCGAAAAAAAATTTCCAATGGAGAAAATTCGGGGCAAAGTGGAGATGCGAGGCCCCGGGAGGCACGAGGCCCTGGGCGGTCGCCCGATTTGCCCACCCCTTGCTACGCCTCTGCTTGTATCGTCTATCACATCATGAATTCTCTCGGTATTAGATTTAATACCAGCTGCCGATGATAGTATTGAGAGGATGAAGATGAAAAAACAATAATGGGATGTGTGTGTCCCCTGTACTGATCAAGCGATTCAAAGCATGAAAACTTTTTTCTTCTTTTTGCTAATGCTAACGAAGCAAATTTGCAAGTATAGAATGTGTTAAAAATAAAATAGTTTCTAAAAGCAATGAACAAGATAAGTTTTCCCACTAGTACGTTAGATTTGGGTCAATTTTTAAACAGTATTGTTAGCTTATTAACACCAACTCTGATTTTACGTTTTTCCACTTTGTGACTGAAAACGTAAAATCAGGGTTCTGTATTGTATTTCAATTTCTTTCTATAAAATTTGTGAAACTGCTTTTTTCTTACTTGTTGTACAATGAGAGTTTCAAACTATAACTTGTTTTTTGTTTGTTTCTAGCTTTATGTATGTTTTATTATGATGAATATCTAAATTCATCGTCAAGGACAGAAAAAAGGTAAGGTTTAAAGTATAATTTGTTAAAGAAAATTAGTTTTTTTTCTCTACTTTGACTGTAACATCCATCATATTAGAGATAAGTATGGTAATGATGCATAGTAGGAAATTCTCCTCACTCAAATATCTTGAAAAAGAACAGAATTGAAAACCTGCTGCTTGTACCGCCATATTTGAAACTTCATAAGTGTTCAGCAAGGCCCTTAAATCAATTTGTGGGTCCCTTTCCCCAACTTTTAAATAGACCCATCCCCAGTTATGTTCGCTCCAACTCCTTCCCATATTAACCGCTTCCCTTACAAATCTTTTTGAAAAAAATGTCTAAAAAATCGCATTTTTTAATTTGATTTTTAAATACAAGGAAGTGAAACAAATAAAATATGTAGGTTTTAAGTTGAATTTTTAATAGTTGTAAAATCATTTAGTTTTACCCGAGTTTTCTCGGGATAATAATTACCTGCAACTCTTGAGAGCCTGAAATAACACAGGATAACTAGGCAAGCGGTTAATATTTGGCACTCATTCATGTTACTGACTCTACATATTTGTCACTTTTGAGTATTGCTAAAATTTTTGGTACTGGAAGCAAACTACAGCACAACATTATTGTTCAATAGTTTTAATGATAGAATCAACTGTCATGGCTTTTTTTCCATCATATGCAAAAAAAAAAAAAAAAAATGTGCTGAGGAGTCAAGAGGTAGAACTCCTTGTAGAACAGACAGTGGTACACATGTAAGTTTCTTCATAGTTTGCTTTTTGCATTGTCTTCAATTTATTTCTAAAAAACAAGGTACCAAATAGAATTTCACAAACGATTTTCTTTTTACAGTTGCAGAACCTTGAATTAGTTGAAGAGATCGGTACTAGACTCTTTTGGATAAATCAAGATTTTCTGATAACAGCGGAATATTTAAGAGGAAAATTTGGTGGGCGGGGAGAAATGTTGTTTTTTAGCCAAAACTTTTTAAATTGCATTTTTCAAGGTACAGTATTTTTGGGTAGATAAGCCGCTGCTTATATGTGTTTGAAAGCTGAATTTTAAATCCTGCAGCTTATACGCCATGGCGGCTTATACAATGTAAAAGTTTGTTCGTTTTGTCTTTTTTTCTTTCAAAAAAGTACTTTTTGTAAAGTACATGTTATGATTATTTATTGCCTAAAACAAAGCAAATTAGAGTCAGACATCGAAAGCCACTACTGAAACACCCTTGAACAGTTCTATTTTGAAAAGGGTGACAGCATTTCTGCTTATTTAGATGTTATTTTATTTTCCTAGATCTGATAAGGAAGGGAAATAAATTAAGAAAAAAAAAACCCATTAACACTAACCATATCTAATAAAGGAATCCAAACAAAAAACAAATAAAAAAGCACTCACTCCTGCTAAGGAAGGGGAATAAATTAAGAAAAAAACATCAACATGTCAAATGAAGGAATCCAAATGGAAAGAAAAAAAAGCGCCTGCCACAGCTGCCAGTTGCCTGCCTGCCCAGGAATGGGAAGTAAGGCTGCCGTAGAAACTAACCAGATTATAACACAGTTACTATAAGTTGCAGTTATCGCCAAAATGTAGCAACCTTTTAATCATCTATGATGTTGAAACACCGTTTTCAAATCAATGTTACAAATTCTTTGTCATTGTTTTTGAACGATGTCAATAGGAGTATACTGCAGCGCAGGTTTTTGCAGATTAAACTTTTAATAAAGTTTTATGTGGCTTATACGCCGAGCGGCGTACCTAATGAGACATTTTTTTTCTCCCGAATTTTGGGAAGTTTGGTGTATACGGTGGTGCGGCTTATCTCCCCGAAAATACGGTAACTTAAATTTTGAGTTAATTCAGTTAAAAATATTAAAGTATTTTATAATGTACCAAAATCAACGCATTCAGTATATAGTATTTTATCTAATGACAAATTTAACCGCAGTAATTTTGGAATTATAAGTTTTTTATTATGTAATTAGTTTATGGTAATTTCTCATCAACGTTGCTTGAGAATGTTCTTTTCTGCTATTTTTTTTTAAATTAAATACAATAAGCTTGGATGGCATTAGTCAGGTTTTCTATGAGGGAGGGGGAAGCATGACTCTCCTATCCTTCTTTAAGTTTCCGCTCTTCCTGTATTCTTGGAGTCCGCTCGCCATCCACGACTCCCACTGCTGCCGCATATAACTCTTGAAGCTGTGGTTGGGGGCCAAATCCAACGGCTGCAATTTCTTGGTCAGCCCACCAGGGATGACCGCCAGGGAGGCCGAACACTTCCGTGCCGCTTCTTTCACGGGATCCGTCTTGTGAGCCGCCATGGAGTCCAGGATTAGCATCCCACTTGGCTGGAAAAAAGCGCCCTTTCTTTTCCGCCATACTTCGTTCAGCCAGTCAAACATTATTTCCTCATTCATCCAGCCCTTTTCGCTGCACCGCACGACGACGGACAATGGAAAATTGTACTTGGGGAGGGTTTTCCGCTTGAAGATGAGCACCGGCTTCAGCTTCTCCCCGCTCGCCGTGCAATCCAAAACACACGTGAACGAGGTTTTCTCATTCCCCGTTGTCGTGATGGGGACACTTTTTTCTCCTGCAGCAGTCAGTGTTCTGTTCAGCGGGCAGTCGAAGGTCAAGG
The DNA here is from genome assembly GCA_038373865.1 of Uloborus plumipes. Lineage (NCBI taxonomy): Eukaryota > Metazoa > Arthropoda > Arachnida > Araneae > Uloboridae > Uloborus > Uloborus plumipes. The sequence continues at coordinate 33,375 of JAXGGA010002576.1, read as the reverse complement.
GAACTTTGTCCATGTTGACGATCTGCGAAAGCTGGAAATTCTTCTCCTTCTTGAGCCGCTCGTAGAACTCCAGAAACTTCTCCCTTTTTTCCCTCCAATCTGCCGGAAGACTCTGCCCCACAGTCGTACGGCTCCTGACGGACAGCTGATTTTGCTTCATGAATCGGAAGCACCAGTTCGCGGTCCCCTTGAAGCCGGCAATGCTCATGGTCGCGGTGATGTTATGGGCTTGGATCCGGATCCGAACAGTGGACATGGAGAGTCCTTTCTTCCTCTGGTCCATGATCCACTTTTTCAAGTTGCGCTCCAACTCCGGCCAATGAGCTGATTGTCCCTGTCTGGCACGTTTCGCCTTCGTCATCTCTTCGATGATAGATTTTTCGGATATCCAATGGCGAACGCACCTCTCATCAATTCCGAACTCTCTAGCGGCAGGACGATTTCCAATTTCTTCCGCATTGGAAATAACCTCTACCTTGAAAACAGCAGTATAGCTACGTAGTCGTTTAGGAGCCATTTCAAAATAATAACTCGACGAAAAAAATCCGCAAAAAGACAAGGCAAGTAGCACAAATGACAGCAACAAATGCGAAGATGTGAGTGAATAAAAATTTAGGAGACACGTTTTTTATCAAGTCGCTTGACCACCCCGGGAGCAACCCACTTTCCTGAGAGGGGTTTATCTCCTTCACAATAGTGAAAGGTCAATCCTCTCCCCCTACAACTCCTGCTAACAATGCTCCTCTCCCTAAACCCATCACCCCCCCTCGCTCTGTTTGGGCTTGCTGGACCACGTGGTTCATAGTTTCTCTTCTCCGGTGCAATCGCTGACTCACCTCCCTTCCCCCCTCTTACTTTCTCATTGCTTGAGGTCGAAGGTTTCGCAAGGTTGAAAGAAGCTACATATTGTGCCATCTATCGGTAGTATTTTCAACTTTTTTTCCGAATTTTTTTTTTTACTTTGAGTGAAAAAAAAAAAAAAACACTATAACCGCCGCACTGTTATATCCGCCGCAGGGGCAATTTTTTGACTTTTTTTTTGTATGCGCCGCGGCGCTTATTCCAGAAAATACTGTAAGTTCCTTTTCCTGATGTTGCCCATCCAAGTTAGGTCAGTTATGATGCCGTGAATGAGGGTTACTTGGACCCTTGGAGGTTATTTGAGCCCATTACAGTAAAATGATAAAATCTGGGTTTGGTACTTAATAGTTGAAGACTTGCATGTAGTTCCTCGTTTCTCCGCTAGGTAGAAGCACTCTGCATTCTCTAAAGCTAAGTACCAAACCCAGATTTTATTATACTGTAATGGGCTCAAGTAACCCTTATTCACGGTGCTGTTTCCCTCTAAAAATATTAAAAACAGCAGTCCTAATGAGATTCTTTGAAATCCTAATTTCTGGTTCAGGACCAATAAAAAGGGTCTCAGAACCTTTCCTAGCAAGGTGGTCAGCAATTTAATTGCCCTTGACACATGAGTGCCCAGATACCCAAAAGAGAGTGACAGTGTTCAGCTTTGCAAGAGAAAACAAGGCAAATTATAGCATTCCCAGACAATGTGGGATGTTATTACCACCTTATTTAGGGCATTTAAGGCAGCTTGACTATTAGAGCAGATGTGAACACATCTATTTCTGTAGCTTCTATTCAGACACATAATGCATGCAAACATCAAAACACATGATTGCAAACATCAAAATGGCATAAACTTCAGCCTGAAAGACAGTAGTGAACCTGCCCAGCGGACAAGAGTATTCAATACCATCGCTGGAACAAAAAGCCCCAGCACCTGTGCTCTTGTTTATTTTAGAACCATCAGTAAACCATAGAGTACAACTTTTACTATGGTGTAAAGGGGTATCTCTCCAATCAGTTCGAGAAGGAAATATAAGTGTGTAGGGCCTGTCAAAAGTATAGTCATTGCACATTAGGGTGGGTCGAAAAAAGCTTTTTTTTCCTGATCAATTTCTAATAGCACAGAAAACTTGCCCATGGGCATCCTAATAATGGGAAAAAAAAAAAAAATTAATTACTTTTGTAATCGCACAAGAGCTCTAAAGTTTAGAAAAAAAGAGAAAATTCTGTAATTTTTAACGATTAACATTTTTTTAAAAAAATATTTTTTAAAATTTCTAATGGTGCAGAAAATTTGCGCATGGGCATTATAATAACGGGAAAAATAATGAAAATAATATTTAATTACTTTTGTATAAGCGCAAGAGCTCTAAAGTTTAGAATAAAAGAGAAAAATCTGTAATTTTTAGAGATGAATTTTTTTTCAAAAAATATTTTTGTTTTCTTTCTAATAATGCGGAAAACTTGTGCATGGGCTTCCTAATAATAGCAAAAATAATTTAAAAATAATTAACTATTTTTGAAACCACGCAAAAGGTCCAAAATTTCGAGAGAAAAAAAAAGAAAAATCTGTAATTTTCAAAAATATATAATTATTTTTAAAAATATTTTTTTAAAATATTTAATAGTATAAAAACTACTCTTGTTGTTATAGAAATTGGTTAAAAAAGGAGGGGGGGGGGGGTACATTGCCGTTCGTTTGATTTTGCGCAAAAACCCTAAAAATACTTATTTTTTATAGTCATGTTACACCTAATACAGGAACCGGCAATGATATTGCCACAAGCATTTTCAACACATGACATGAGTGCAGTAGAAGTTATCGGATGTGATGGGACAGCTACAAACACTGGTTGAAAAAAATAGTGTTGTACGAAACATTGAAGTTCAGTGTAAGCGACCACTGCAGTGGTTTATTTGTTTGTTACACTTTAATGAGCTTCCTTATAAACATTTCTTTGAGCACTTAGACGGGACATCAACTAGGCCAGCATCATTCAGTGGTCCAATTGGCAAGCAACTGAGTTACTGTGAAAAAAAATCCTGTTGTTGATTTTGTGCCTATTCAATCTGAAGTTACCGTCACAATAAATAAAATTGACCTCAGTAAAGATTAGAAATATCTTTTAGACATTGTTTAAGCAGTCAGTACAGGAAGCTGTGATCCAGAATTAGTAGCTAAAAATCCTGTTCCCCTCAGCCATTCGAGATGGTTAACTTGTGCAAACAGGTTGTTAAGACTTTATGTTTCCCAAATATGTCTGACAAACGAAATGAAGACCCTTGCAAATTACATTGTAAAGACCTACGCTCCTGTTTGGTTCAATATTAAAGTACACAACACTGTGAAAGATGGTCCGTAGCACGTATTAAAGATCATTGAAACAACCAGACGTTTTCCGGACAACATAAAAAAAATAATCGATCCATTCATTCAGAGAAACTCTTTCTTCTGCCATCCAGAGAATTTCCTGCTTGCGATGATAATGGATGACAGACAGCACGTTAGAGTTAGGCTATACAGGAAGATACTGAAAGCCAGAAATGAGCCGCCAGTAGTGGGCCACATTAGAGCTTTCAAGCTTTCTTCAATTAGCTTTGAAGCCACTGACTATCTTGACTAATTGATTGGACAAATTGTAAGCTGACACCTCCACCCCTTCTTTAAATATGTCTACAGAAAATATTTCAACCCTATTGAAACAAAAAACCCTTCCAGAATTTGATTACTTGAAATTTCCCTGCCACACTCAGTTAGTGGAGAGTTGTGTAAAACTAGTTACAGGAGGCTGCTGCTAAAGTTTGCAGGTAGGAAAACCGAGAGGGCTTTATTAAGACAACCTTAAAATCACGATCTTTAATGCAAAAATTTGATTCGAAGTCAGAATTCAAAGGGTGTAAGTAAGCACACCCAAATTGGTTGGTTGCTTGGGTAGGGTCTGGGTGGGACTTGATTTAGTATTATTTTAGAATCTGTAAAAAATATGCTGAAATGTGCAATAAGCTGCGATATGTGATTTTTTCAAAAAAAAAAAAAAAGTATTTTTAGGGTTTTTGCGCAAATTCAAACGAACGGCAATGTACCCCAAGTTTTTTTAACCAATTTCTATAACTACTAGAGTAGTTTTTATGCAATTAAATATAAAAAAAATATTTTTAAAAATGATTATATATTTTTAAAAATTACAGATTTTTGTATTTTTTTCGAAATTTTAGACTTTTTGCGTGGTTTCAAAAATAATTATTTTTTAAATTATTTTTGCTGTTATTAGGAAGCCCGTGCACAAGCTTTCCGCAATTAGAAATAAGAAAAAAATATTTTTTGAAAAAAAGATCATCTCTAAAAATTACAGATTTTTCTCTTTTTTTCTAAACTTTAGAGCTCTTGCGCTTACACAAAAGTAATTAAATATTATTTTCATTATTTTTCCCGCTATTATAATGCTCATGCTAAAGTTTTCTGCACTATTAGAAATTAAAAAAAATATTTTTTGAAAAAAATATTAATCGTTAAAAATTACAGAATTTTCTCTTTTTTTCTAAACTTTAGAGCTTTTGCGCGATTACAAAAGTAATTAATTATTTTTTTTATTATTTTTCCCATTATTAGGATGCCCATGGGCAAGTTTTCCGTGCTATTAGAAATTGATCAGAAAAAAAAAGCTGTTTTCGACCCACCCTATTGCACATGTCATCCCTTGGCAGGCCAGAAAAAGGATGCCCAAGTACACATCCCCATCAAAGTTCTTCCAAGAAAGATACCCAGAATAGGACTTCCAGAGACCTGAGCACTTAGGCCTTTCCATGCACATAAAAGCCTCAGCTTCAATACGCTTATAGAGGGGACATAAACTGAAAGGCAGTTCAAGAGATGCAGTAGGCGTAGTCTTAATGCATCCAGTCATGGCAGCACAAACCATCCTTTGCAGCTTATTAAGCTCTGTTTTTGCAGTATCTAGCCTGGTTCTAGACCACCAGACAATGGAACAGCAGGTAATGATGTGACAGATGACCATCCTATAGACCCAATTGTCAGCCTTGGGATGTAGCCCCGAAAGTTGTCCCAATAGCTCTCTTGCAAGACCAAAACACTTTACTTGCCTTAGTCAGACTATAAGTAAGATATAAAGCAGTGAGTAACCGTCCCTAAGCAAGGGCTAAGGCAGCAACATGCAATACACCGCCCACTCAGCTATTTCGATCCATGGATAGCTGTTTTGAGCTTATTATGCTCTCATCAGCATGGAATACGAAAGAAGTAGAGTTGGAGGCAAAAATTCTCTTATAAAGAGGGCCAAAAGAACTGGTAGCTAATGTGAAATTGGAATATTAGTGAGCAACCGCACTTGGTACGGTACAACTCGTAAATTTTTAAGGCAGAGCTTAAGGTATAAAGCAGTGAGTAATAAAGCCCTAAGCAAGGGCTAAGGCAGAAACATGCAATACACCACCAACTCGGCTATTTCGATCCAAATAGCCGGATGTATTGCATGTTGCCTTGCTAGGAAAGGTTCTGAGACCCCTTTTGTTGGTCCTGAACCAGAAATTGGGATTTCAAAGAATCTCATTAGAACTGCTGTTTTTAATATTTTTAGGGGAAAACAGTACCGTGAATAAGGGTTACTTGAGCCCATTACAGTATGATAAAATCTGGGTTTGGTACTAGCTTTAGGGACTGCAGAGTGCTTCTACCTAGCAGAAAAACGAGGAACTACGTGCAAGTCTTCAACTAATAAGTACCAAACCCAGATTTTATCATATTACTGTAATGGGCTCAAGTAATCTCCAAGGGTCCAAGTAACCCTCATTCATGGCATCATAACTGGCCTAACTTGGATGGGAAACATCAGGCAAAGGAACTTAATAGTGGGTGCCCTAGTGTTAGGGCAAAAGAGCTCTTGAGTCTGAATCGAAATAGTATTAGGAAGGCTATTGGTCTTCTTACTGGTCATTGCATCTTGAAGCAACATCTCACCATAATGGGTGTCAGTAATAAGGTCAAAGAAAAGAAAGTTAACTGTTGAAAAAGGAACAATTAAACGTTGTAGTAAGTGACGCTGAGTCCAACATTAGTTTGAAGACCAACTTGAAGGGGTTGCCTCTTTCATGAGGAAACTGTTGCTCACTTCCTATGTGATTGCAAAGCGTTTTCTGCTGATAGGTTTGAACACCTAGGTCGTCATTTGCTTGAACCTTGGGAGATTCATGACATTCCTGTTAGGACTCGGCTATTTTGATCGAAATAGCCGAGTTGGCTGTGTATTGCATGTTTCTGCCTTAGCCTTTGCTTAGAGGCGGTTACTCACTGCTTTATACCTTGAGCTCTGCCTTAAAAATTTACGAGTTGTACTGTACCAAGTGCGGTCGCTCGCTGGTATTCTAATTTCACATTAGCTATATTCTCATTTATTATAAATCCTCATGAAGTGATTATGCACTTATGTAGTACTGTCAACATCTACACAATAGAGTATGGCTTTTGTCACATAGAGCTGTTCTATCAAAATTTTGAATGAATGATTGTATCCTGTCAGGTATTATCACTCAATCAATAGCATAATAAAGCAGGGTTGGCAAAAACTCGGGTTTTTCTACAAAAACCCAACCCACCCGAGTTTTTGCGGGTTTTTCTGGGTTTTTGTATGTTAAAATTTTATTTCTTATGCGGGTATTGATATATAATGTATGCATTCATTCATATAAAAATATATTTGTTAAGTTAAAGTTCTGAATTGCAATTAATCAATGTCAATTGATTAATAATTAATATTATTAACAATATCAATTAATAATATCATCAACCGAATTGTAATATTTAACCCTTCACTGCACAATTTTTTATATTTTAATGAAAAAAATCATTTGTTACCTTTTAAATAGCCCTGAGTTCAGGAAAAATAAAGAAAAAAATTAATCTTAAAAATGTGCACCAAAAAGGATGTTTTAATTGTTTGTTCTATATATGGCACAAAGCACATAGCATATGCTTTGTATACCGATAAGTGTAATAATCTACAATGTGTTTTGTGCCATAAGTGGTATAAACAAACTTTCCACTAAGTGTATTTAAACATTTTTAAAACAAAGGAAATAATGACTAAGCACACTTCTAACGGAAATGCAGACACTCTTTCTTTAAAAAGCAAGAACTGTAATACCTAGACTAGTGCAACTAACTAGTGCATAAACATCACACTAAACTGTTATAGCAATTTTCCAGAAGGGGCACAAAGCTCAGTTTAACTGTATTTAAAAATCATAGGAATATATGAGGGTTTATTTGGTTTGTGCCAGATCTGGCACACCGTGCAGTGAAGGGTTAATGTATATTTAAGAAGCTTTGGACAATGGCTTCAGCTATCTTGTCTTTTAAAAAATAGAAGAACTGTTACAAATGGGCTTTCCTACAAATTCAGGAATACTTAGGATGTGAAAGTTTCAAAAACTTAAATTTATACCATTAAAAATTGAAACCATTGTTTATTAATAGCACTTGTTTATTAATAGAAATAATCATCTTTTTCATTAAGTAGCCTGCTTCAATATCTAGTCATGTCATTTGCATGTTTTTAATAAGGCATATCTCAATGCTAGGTGTGTGTCTGAGATAAGGGACGTGTCTCCCCCCCTTCCTATTTTCAAAACCAAAACTGATTAATTTCAGATGGGGGAGGGGGGCGTGGGGACTCTTAATCGATTTTTTTTTTGAAATAATCATAAAAAAAACTAGGTTAACATTAGAACTTTGCAAGCATTTATTAATAAATGCTTGTCATAATATTTTTGTAGTAATAAATTGCGTGGGGACGCATTTTCTTTGTTTTTTTTTTAATCAAAGAAAGGGTTTAGTGCTTCAAGTCAGTGGTATGGTACCTCTATAATAGAGTACTTGAAAATCATCATATATTAAACGCAGTAGGGTTAGAAAAAATGAAGAGCAAAACTTTATTTTCTTGCTCAAGAATAAAAGCAAAAATTGCAGTATTTTGTCATTATTTAACTGCTGTGTTGAATCAAAATGATCATAAAACATTAATTAAGCAATTGTTTCTATCTACAAGAAGTTTATCAATGGATCATTTTCAATTTATTTTAAAATTTGAAATTTGCAATCAAAAAATAAATAAATTATAATAATAAGTATTTTGCAACAAAAAGTAGTATCATAGCTAGGAAAATTTTCTGGACGATGACTTGAAAATTGAAGAAATAATAATTATTTTATAAAATTAATAATTATTCTAAGAAAAATTATCTCAAATAAACCTGATTTCTTACTCTTTTTTTATGTATAATTTGGATGAGATATTATTATTGGCTATATTTGTTGATAACTTAGAAATTAACAAAAACCCACTTTTGACAAAAACCCGGGCGGGTTTTTGTTGGTGGACCCGCCCAGAAAAACCCGGGCGGGTTTTTCTGGGCTGGGCGCACCTTTGCCAACCCTGTAATAAAGACAAAAATAATTGAAAACCTGAATACAAATAAGTTTTATTGCGAACTGTTGTTAATGTTTTGGAGCTGTACTTTGCTATAAAATTTTTTTAATATTTTTCTGTAAGTGGGGAGAGGGAGGCACATGTAAACAGGGGCACATGTGAACAAGCAATATTTTACCAAGTTAACATGAAGAGAAAAATCTGAGAAAAATTTATGTAGATGGTAATGCAAGTATTATATCCTGCCTGAAATTTCAAAGATCTAAACCATTTTGTTTTTTTAGTTATCATTAGATCTTATGTTTTGGAAGGTGCCAATATACTTTGATGTTCCAGTTCTTGGAGTAAAAACACATCCCAAACCTTTTTTTGTTTGTTTTTTGAACTTTATTCGTCTTAAAGTGGCATTATAAAGGAAGTTTACATGCACTCTTTTTTTTAATTGAAAAAAATATAGTTTTTTTTATCAAATTTGGTTTAAGTTGAGATATGAGGTACATGTGAACACATTATGTAGGGGCAGATGTGAACAGTTCCTCTGTGCTCCATAATGGTATTTAGTCATTTCAATTTCAAAAATTTTTGAAATTTTTATATATTGAATAGTCTAATTAAGAAGTATCTATACTCAATATTTAATTAAAATCTGAAGTAGTTGCAAAGAAAAGAAAGTTAACTGTTGAAAAAGGAACAATTGAATGTTGTAGTAAGTGACGCTGAGTCCAACTTTAGTTTTGAAGACAAAAAGTCACTATGAATGAAACTTTTATGTTTCCGAAAACAGATGATACATCGATGGTAAACACTCTGAAGATATTCTGCTAAAATTACCGCCACCTCTACAGTTTTACCGTATTTTCGGGAAGATAAGCCGCACCACCGTATACGCCGCACTTCACAAAATACGGGAGAAAAAATGTGTTTCATCAGATACGCCGCATAAAACTTTGTCACAAATTCAATCGGCGAGAACCTACATCTACGCTGTATACTGGTATTGACATCGTTCAAAAACAATGACAAAGAATTAGTAACATTGATTTGAAAACAGTGTTTCAATATTATAAATAAATAAAACGTTGCAACATTTTAGCGATAACTGCAACTTATAGTAACCCTGTTCTGCTCCAGTTGGTTTCTACTGCAACCCTACTTCCCATCCTCATGGTGGGCAGGCAACGGCGGCGGCGGGGCGGGGCGAGCGTTTTTTTTTAATTACTTGTTTTTTGTTTGGTTTGGGTTTGGATTCATTTTCGTTTATTAACTTTGGCTATGGTTGATAGTTTTTTTTTCTTAATTTATTCCACTTCCTTATCCGATCTAGGAGAATAAAATAACATCTGAATGAGCAGAAATGCTATCACCCTTTTCAAATAGATCTTTTTAAGGGCGTTGCACTTCTGGTTTTCCATGTCAGACTCTAATTTGTTTTTTTTTTTTTTTTGAACAATAACTAAACATAACATGAACTTTGAAAAAACAAAAACAAAAAAAAACTTTTACATCGTATAAGCCACCATGGCGTATAAGCCGCAGGAGTTAAAATTCAGCTTTTAAACACGTATAAGCCGCGGCTCATCTACGCGCTACGCAAAAATACGGTACGTGGCACATGTCCAGCTACATCTTCAGTTTCTTTAACTGTAAAACTTGAAGGCTACAAATGTTTGTTGAATTGAGTCAATTAATCATGTTGAATGAATACCTTGATATATTTTCATTGTTATTGTTTGTTAATGTGTAGTAAGCAGTGTACTTAAAAATATTCTTAGGTGTGCTTTATTTCCATTTATGTTTCCGTGTTTACTTGAGCCCCAGGTGTGTGTACAAGTGCCTGGGCATATTGTACTGGGGCAGATGTGAACAAAATTTAACATATTATAGACTTATATTTTTGGCTGGAATTCACTGTTAAAAAAGGGAATTAACTGCATGAAAATATTAGCAAATGTTTGAAATATCATGTACAGCACTTGTTTTTTTTTATATCTTAAATTAATGACGAAAAACAAACAAAGATGTCATTTTTGTTCACGTGCCCCCCCTCTACCCTATGTTCTGCTACCCCTGTTTTCTCTTAAGTAAGCATAATTACCCTACTTTCCCCTCCTCAGTATTTTTTTTTTTTTTTTTTTTGTGAAGATGAAGAATGTTCTTCCTACTTCAAAATTTTAATCAATGAAAATTATTTATACATTTTGGTTGATAATAGTTGTATTAATTTTTGTAGTGCCTGAACTTGATGCAATAATGTGAATCTTTAAATGCTGATGTCTGAGAATCAATTTGAGAAAAGTTTGAGGAAGTCTGTGCCATGGCTGAATGAAGCAGCAAGGGGAGAAATTAGTTCAGTTGGGCTAATTATCTACCAAGTATGTATTTGGTGCATTAATATTCAAAATTATGCTCCTTTAATATTTTGAATTGCATCGCAGATCCCTTAAATTCCACCCTCTTCTATTTATTCATCACTGATGGCATTTCAAGAGTGTCACTGCATTGGCAAGCTATATATATATATAACTTATGTTGCAATTACTTTGGTCACACCAGTTTTGCTATCAGTTTTTCTTGTTTTCTATTATTAAGTTGTTTTTCATGTTTCTATTTGTAATTTGCCGTGACAGTAAACATGTATATGTAGTAAACTCTCGATATCTTGACTTTCCTTAGCTCAAATTTCTGCTTATGTCAAAGTTTATGGGTGGTCACAAATTTCTGTAATGTTGTATATTAGAATTTTTCCCCCCGTTAACTGGAAGTCACTCCTCTTATCTCGAAGTTTTAAGCAGCCTCTCTGAAATATATTCGATTTTTAGAAGCGAACCCAACCAACCACTTGACCTTCAAATGTCTGTTCGAAATTTTACTTCCACTTTTACCATTTACTCCTTTAGTGAGAGAGCAATTTTTCCTTGATTGAGGGTGTATTTTTATTGAAATGCCCCCAGTGAACTCCAGAAAAGGCTGAATTGCGCTTAGTATTTAACATTTTCTGAGCAGTTTTATTTAAGGATAAAGTTCTTTGCTGGGGCTCTACTACGACTTAGTACAAACGGGGAGATAAAATAATAAAGTGAAATGGGATTATAGCAACATAAAGCATTCCATGACGTATCCTTCCCCAGTTTAATAAGTAGAAATTGCCCTCATGCAGTGTTCTATGTATCCCCTGAGAGAAGACTAAACCAAGAAAATTCCTCCATGGAAGAAGTTTGACTGATAACAGAACTGTTGAATGCTCAACTGTTAGAAAAAAGTGCAAAGAAAGTGCAATTTTTAACAATATTTTTTAATGAATTTTTTCTTACAGAGTCCTAATTTCGTACTTCTAGAGAAAAAATCGGAAGTTTTCGCTCTCTTCTGTGCATTTATAGATGTGTTTTTCTAATAACCAATTCGAGTGTCTTATAAAAGAAATAATTTGGAATTTTCGGTATCTCGAACTTTGGTTGCGTTGAATATTTTTCTTTTTCCCTAGTACTTCAAATGACGAGAGTCGACTGCATATTCGGGTGGGTCGAAAATGTTTTTTTTTTCTTTTTAATTTTTATGGGTAGTGCTGAAAAGGTGCCATTGGGGGAGTGAAGTGCACATAAAATTTTTTTGGTCAATTTCTTGATCTGCTGCAGTTGCGTTCAAGTTTGGAAAAAATGAAATTTTTTGAGATTTTTAGCAAATTATTAAAAAAAAATTTTTTTTTTTAGTTTTGATAATTGGTAAAGTGGAAAAGATGCCATTGGGGGCAAAAATTCCCTCAAAAAAATTTGAGGTCTGTGATGTAATTTCTTCCTCTTCCACATATGCGTAGAAGTTTTGGCAGTTTCCTGCTTTTTCCCATGTTTTTAATAAATTTTGTCGTAACGTTAAAATGCTATTTGCCCCACATTTATCTAGAATAATTGCATTGTTTGTCACGTATTATTCATGTTTACATGTTTGAAGCTAATAAATTAGTTACTTATTGCTTATAAATTTTAAAATTTGAAATATGCTACTAAAAAATTATTGCAGTTCTATGTTCGTCGAATATTAAAAGCCATCCTGAAAGAACCCAGAGCTCAGTCCTAATCACTTGTAACTATTTCGAAATAAGAACAAAGTTATTATTCCTCAGCTAGTAGCAGTAGGATAAACGTTAGAACAGTGAAAAAATAAATGTAATCGCTGGTGTTGAAAAATAAATAAAAACACAGAAAGAACTGCAAGATTTAATGGGCATTTTTCATACATTCAGTCTAACACCTGATAATAAGACAAACTACTGAACATACGCTGATAGGATGCAAAGACTATGCTACCATTCTAGGCTACTCCTGTCACTTTATATAGGCAAAGAGAAGGAAAAATACTGAAAAATTGAACATGGATCCAAAAATAGGTACTGGGTAGTTGTGCAATTGCTTCAACTGAACTGTGCTCTCTAGAGCTTCAATACAACAAAACAGATCCTATTCCACAGGTCGCTCACAAATGCCTACTGAACTCTTTGCTTGCACTCCATTGCCTTAAAACTTATAGAAGCATTAAGATATCTTTCTCTGCTGGTAATATGGTTTGCCCAAATGATTCGCCTAATGACACGATCAGCAGCACAAAGTGATTTAGATTTTAGACAAATAAATAGTAAAGCCCTCTTGAGAATTCCTAACAATGCAACCTCAGGAATCTTAACTGAAGAAAACCAAGATATCAAAGCATTGTTATGAAAATGAATTGGAAAAAATTGCAGCCATATAAATAAATAAATAAATAAAATAATAATAATAATAAGAAGAAGAACAAACAAATTCGAGAGTTTAAGGTTCAGAAATTAAAATTTAGAGTTAGGGATTGCTAGGATCTATTCGATTGGGTGATCAACCAATATCAGTAAACCTCCAATAATGAAGGAGTCTTTGTCACATAACTAAACTCAGTATCCCAAACTATTTTCGAATTTACAGTCTTCTTTAGACGTCCTATGTTAGCTAGGAATCAAAGTAGGGAATGTGGGGCAAAGTGAAATGGCAAAATATTTTCGCAGTTTGAAGTGCCACCTATCTAGCAATATTTCAACAAAATCCCTGGACATAGTCTATTCCTGTCAACAAATAGATGATCAACGAAAAAAATTCTACAAGTCCTTTTCAAAGTTTGACACACTTATTGTAATATTCGTGTTTTTTCAAAAATATTTTTTGTTATTATACAATATAAAGTTTTTGTAATTATCATTTTAAGTATTAATTGATATCTACTAGTATCCAGTACAATACTTATTTCGTTTATATTAAGCGGATTTTTATTTTAAATGTTCAATGTAATTTGTCAAGTGCACGCGGGGCAAATTGGATGGAATAAAGTGAAATAGTTCATTTCGTTTACTTATGCATTAATTTTTTAAATCAAGTACGTATTCCTTTATTAATTTACATTCTTTTGCATATTAATTCACTTATTTATTCATTCGTTAACTGATTTTCTTATTCGTTCTGTATTTTATTCACTAGGGTGGAGCGAAAAAAACAAAAATTTTATTTTTGAATCGTAATAGTGCAGAAAAGTTGCGATTGGTGAAGACTTACAAAACAAACAAAAATTTTTGAAATCGGATAATATCTTCGGATCCCGCAACGAGGCTGAAATTTTGAAAAAATGGAAAATTTCATGTGTTTTTAGCGATTTTTTAAAAATTTTGTTCAACGTTTTATTTTAATGCTCTTGGACGGAAAAGTTACAATTGGTGAAGCCTTCTGAAATTTTAAAAAATATATTGAGATCGAATAATACCTTCTGATCTAGGAACAAGCCAGAAAAACCAAAAAATTGGATATTTTCAGCTTTTTTTGGGGGGGATAAAAAAAGTTTTAAAAACTGTTCTCATTTTTTTTCTTCTTTTTTACGCGGTATCATAGCATAAAGAATTTTAAAAAGCACTATATTACTCTTAAACATTAATTTTTTTTCTTGATTTTTTAGGTATCTTCTAAACATGCAAAACTACCATTCTTTACAAAAATTAAACATTTTCAAATAATAGAAACTGTTACCTAACCTGACTGACTACCCACAGAATCCTTTAACATTAATTTAATTAAAAACTAATTTTTGTTCGGTCTTTGAAATTAAACCTATTTAGGTTAGGTAGTGTATAGAATGAGGCTGAAAAAGGCAATTAAAAATTAAGAAACTAACATATAACGAGGTAGGTATTAAAATAGTTTATCGTTTAAAGATAAAAAATATTGTTCATCTTATGAGTGAGTATTTTTTTCAGTGAATTTTTTTACTGAAAAGGGTAATTCCATGTAAATGTCAACCTAGACATGGTTTTTTCATCTTTCAATATATATATCTTGTGACACATCATTTTAAAGATAATTTTTCAAATTTTTAGAATTTATCATAAGTTTTTACAAAATATTACTCCAAACCCCTGAAAAATGGCTGTAAAGATAATATATGCAGTTACCCAAAACATCGCATAGTTTTCTAACTTTTCACATTCATATATAGTTGAAAAAAACTGCAAATAATAATGAAATTTTTTTAATTATTGAAGAATGGTTCTTTTGCTTTACAGAAATATCCATATTTTTTTGTTTTATCATAAAATTAATATTGCAAAATTAATAGGTATTCAGTCTGATTTACTTGTTATGTTAGTCACAAAAACATGAATTAATTCAGTTATTCCCTTCTGGAAATAATATTTTTTATATTTTTTCCCCTGATCTCTTCTGTGGGATCGGTACAGTTAGATTGATAAGTTTGTTCATAAAGAATTTCCTTTTTTCTGGCCATAGGACTTGTGACTAACATAACATCACTATGTGTGACTAACATAACACGACTCTTTAAGAAATACTTAAATCTTAAGAAAACAATTTATTTTAGAAACAAATTAATTTATTGAACATCTTATTTTAAAGAAATTAATGTGACCATATATACTGCAGTAATTTATTTTCAAAACAGTTCTTTTAATAGTAAACTTGGAGTTGAAATTTTAGGCTGTAATTTGCGACGCAAGTAAGCACTCGGCATATGAAGTCAACATCTTCAATGAAAGAATTTTAAATTACGTCATAGCTATATGCGGGATCGCTGTGCAATTAGTTTTTCTATGAACATATGGAGCTGCTGCTCACTTTAAAAACATATATGACCCTAACTGCCTCCAGCATCTACAGGTAATGGAGTAATATGAAATTAGATCATGGAAAGTGCCCACATGTAATAGCACAGCACGTGGAGCAGCGTTTTACATGGGCAAACTTTGGAAATTATGCAAAGGAGTTACTTCAGTAATAATAAAAAAAAAAATAAATAAAAAAAAAACAAGAATTGAAGATAAGCTGCTTATTTTTGAGTGAAAGTGACAAGGCTGAAAAGAAAGAGTTGGACTTGTAGTTTGAAAATGGGAATCCCCATATAGGTTTTTCGGTAATAATAATATGCTGTAAATATGGAGAAATTTAAAGTTTGTTTACTAAAAAATACAGGGGATGATATCCCAAGAACAGAAGCTTTTTTTTTAAAGAAATTGTGTAGAAGACGAAGCTGCTGATGATTTTGAAGTAGATTCTCCTGGACTGTTCCGAGATACAAAAATTAAGACAGTGGGTAATTTTATTGTGGTGGTATTTACCTCTTGTAAGTCTAAAAAGAAATATGGTACGCAGGTTTTAAACATGAATGAAAATAATTATGAAGTTCTCTTAGCGAGAAAAAGCTCTGAGGCAACCTTTGTGTTTCCCACAAATGAGAACAAATTTTGGATTTAAGGAATTCAAATTTCGAAAGTCTTGTCGCAAACATCTGTAAATTCTCGCAGAAATTATTACTTTAAATACAAAATTGAACTGGAAATTTTGTTTACAGGTAAACATGTGTGTTAATCTTCAATAAAATCTTGTTTGCATTCTAATAGTTGTATTAATATTACCTGTAATACACTTAAAGTTAAATGTGTAATCGCGTGTTATGTTAGTCACGTTATGTTAGTCACAGGCAAGTTTTATTAAAATACTACTTTTTGCAATATTATTTAAAATATATGTCAAATTTACAATTATTAATGGGAAATTAACCTTTCACATAGATACTATTCGGGGAAAAATACTAATTTTATGGTTTAGTTTTAGAGAATTGTGTTGATGAATTTAATACAAAATTTTGAGGGTTGCAAATCTGTTATGTTAGTCACGTTGATCAAAATGTCCCCTAACTGCCAAAAATAAAAGTAAGATTATTATTTTTGTACATTAACTTAAACAACTCATCTATGCGGAAAAGAATTACACTTTGTTTTTGGTATTGTGACAAAAATAAGGCTCACACACAGAAAATAGGATTAAAAATTTATTCTAAATGTTATGTTAGTCACAATGGAATTACCCAAAAAGTTCAACAAATTTAATTAATAGGCATGGGTAAAAAATATTTATGCAAATGGGTTATCTATTATTTTTTGCTTTTTAGTTGCTTTAAAGTTATGTTGGTTCCTACAGTAACACAGTTCCAAGCAAAGTGGGGCAAGGTGTAACAAAAATTAAGGATTGGAAAGCATTTGACTAGGAGAGGGCACTGCGGGGTAGGCCTGCTCCACACACCCCCATTAGCTTTATGCAAAAAATATTAAAACATGTTATCATGAAAACTGAACATTTGAAACACGATTGAAGAGAAACTTGTGCTTAAAAGGTTACTGTCGAGCATCTCGGTGTTGTGTAGAAGACAAAACAAGTTTTAGATTTTGTTGATTTCTAATTTTTCATGCACAAAATTATTTTTAAATAAGAAACAAAACCGCCATTGAATACATAATATTTACGTACAACTTCTTACCCATACCTATTAAATAAATTTGTTCAACTTTTTCAGTACAAAAATGCACTGAAGTGCACTCACTCATAAGATGAACAATATTTTTTATCTCTAAACAATAAACTGTTTTAATACGTACCTCGTTATATGTTAGTTTCATAATTTTTAATTGCCTTTTGCAGCCTCATTCTATACACTACTTAACCTAACTAGGTTTAATTTTAAAGACTGAACAAAAATTAGTTTTTAATAAAATTAATGTTAAAAGATTCTGTGGGTAGTCAGTAGGTAGTGGGTAACAGTTTATAGAAGGCACAGACTTCTAAAGGCGGTTAAGAAATTGTATATAATTAGTTAGGTATTAAAATTGTTTATAGTTTAGTGATTAAAATTAGCGTTTATTTTGCTTGTGGGTGTTTTATTTAGTGGGTTTTTGTACTGGATTCTACAAATTTTGGAAAATACTTTATAATTTTCTATTATTTAAAAATGTTTCATTGTTGTAAAAAATGGCAGCTTTGCATGTTTAGAAGATACCTAAAAAATCAAGAAAAAATTAATATTTAAGACTAATATAGTTCTTTTTAAAATTCTTTTTAAAAGCTTTTTAATTGCTCCAGGACGCAAAAAAAAAAAAGTTATTTGTGTAAAATTGATCCCAGATGCCTTCTAAAAGTAAAGTCAAGTAAGGTCGTATTTTATACAAATACAAATGCGACGACCAGCAGCAGGCTCTGGGCCCAACTGGGCTGGTCCTAGTCTTAAAGACCCCAATGAAGATCAATGGCCCTCTTAAAGCTATCTACTCCATTGCTCCTTACCGCCTCTTCCGGTAAACTGTTCCAAGTTCCCAATACCCTGCTAAAGTAGTAATTTTTTAGAATTTCCAGGTTAGCCTGAGGTTTAAAAAGCTTAAAACAATGACCCCTTGTCCTGCTTTCCGTGCAAAAATCCAACCCTGCTACATCATTCATTTTAATAAATTTAAATAACTGAATCATGTCCCCTCTGGTTCTCCTTTGCTCAAGACTATACATATTAAGCATTCTAAGTCTGGAATCATAGTCTAGATTAGAAAATCCGTTTACTAACCTTGTAGCCCTTCTTTGTACCCTTTCTAATACATTAATATCTTTCTTCAGATAAGGAGACCAAAACTGAACAGCATACTCCAAATGAGGTCTTACCAAACTTCTATATAGAGGCAGAAGAACCTTTTTAGATTTGTTTGAAATAGATCTATTAATAAACCCAAGCATCCTATTGGCTTTGTTACTAGCTATGCTGCACTGTTGGCTGAACTTGAAGTCCTGATTTATTAAGACACCTAGATCCATAACATTATCTGCCTTACTAATGACTGAACCCTGTAAATAATAGCTTGTATGCTTATTTGCATGACCTAAATGCAGCATTTGACATTTCCCAACATTAACTGCCATACCCCACTTGTCTGCCCATTTAGTAATATGATCCAAATCCTGTTGCAGCTTATTTACTTGTTCGTCGTGTTCTACAACCCCCATAATTTTTACATCATCAGCAAAACAATTCATGTTTCCAGAAACATTTTCATGAATATCGTTCATAAAAATAATAAACAAAAGGGGACCTAAAACTGATCCTTGGGGAACCCCACTTAAAACCTCACTCCGTTTAGAATAGTTTCCCCTAACAACTACTCTTTGTTTCTTTCCTGTCAGCCAATTTCTAACCCAGACTAGAATTTTACCTCCTATTCCTATATCAGCTAATTTACTGAGTAGTGCTACATGAGGCACCTTGTCGAAAGCTTTTTGAAAATCTATGTAACAACATACACACTTTTGTTATCTAAAGCCATGGTAACCTTGTCGTAGAAATGTAATAAACTAGTAGCACACGATTTACCTTTCTTGAAACCATTCTGCAAACTAGTCAACAGACCATTATTTTCTAAGAAATTCACAATCTTAATTTTGATCAATGTTTCAAAAATTTTACAAACCAGCGAGGTAAGACTCACAGGTCTATAATTTCCTGCATTACCTCTAGACCCTTTATTGAAGAGCAGCTTAATGTTAACCTGTTGCCAGTCCTCTGGCACTGTCCCTGAGTTATACGAGGCATTAAAAATTTCCACAATAGTATCAACTAATTCCTCTGCACATTCAACCAGAATTTTAGAATGAATATTATCTGGTCCTAGAGCAAGTGAAAATTTTTAAAATTCGACTGCAAATTAATGTGTCATCTGGCTTATGAATATGTTATATAAATTGAATAAAATATTAGTATTTTTTTTCAACTTTTCTTTTTTATTGTGCAAGTACTTGAAAGTTGTAATTTACCCTATAAGAAATAAAATATATTTTCAGTTTGATTTGTCGAGTATTGGGTAATTAACTACCTTCATGTACCTGTTTGTAGTCGAATAAAATCGTAAATTACCCATAAAATGTTCCTAAAATTTTGCCAAAATGTTCCTAAAATTCCCCTAAAATTTTGAAAAAATCTACTGTGAGCCCTGTAACTTATTCAATATTTTTAAATAAAATGCGCAAAAATGAACTTATTGTTAGTGTTCTTAGAAATAATTTTTGCACAGTTTTTACTAGCAGTGGGGACAAGTGAGGGAATGACATTCTGACATTTTAGATGCACATAAAATGTATTAAAGCTAAAATATAGAAGTTGAAGGAAGTATTTACACATTAGTAAGCAAGCAAGTAAAAGTATTTACACATTTAAAACAATGTATGATTGACAAGACATTCGTAAATTCTAACCAGGACATGAAAATGACTGTTTCTGTGAGAATGACATATATATATCATTCATCCAAGATGCTAGTATGAATTTTCCTTGATTGTACTATTTAAATAAAAACCTTATCATTGTTTAAAATTAAAATGAAAAGTTTTCTGTGAGAGCATTGCTGATTTTTTCCATATTGAATATTTTGGGTTAGCAAGATTTGTTTTCTTTTTTGCTGTAAGATATTTTAAATGAAATATTTTTTCGACCCTTGAAACCTTTCTATTTTCAACAGAATGGAATGTCAGTATGTTGCAACCCAACGAGGTGGCATTGCTCTACTCTATGAAGGACATCGTTATAACAAAGTTCGAGATGGAAAAGAAGGAACAGTCTACTGGCGATGTGCAAGAGATAGGCAGTGTCCTGGTAGAGCTGTAACAGTGTATAGCCGGATCAAAAAAGCTAATAATAAACACAATCATCCGCCTGATGCTTGGCGTAACAAAGTGGATCAAGTGGTATCAGATTTGAAACTGCGCTCTCAAGAAGAAATTACTCCACTACCTACTTTGTTTACAGAGACCTTGAAATATTTAGCAGTTAATCCTCAAATGACTGCTCTTGCTACAATGGTACCTTCCTTATCAGCTATAAAAGCAGTAGAACGCACACAAAACAGGGGGATGCCTGCTTTGGTTCCTTTTAGAGAAATGAGTCCAGATGAGGACTGGTTGTTGTCAAATAGTAAGTCCTATTATTTTGCACACATTTTATTTATAATTTTATCACAAACGTATCCTTTACTTAAGCATACTATTTATTTTAGGTTTGCTAATTTGCTTTTATTACTTTTCTTTAGTTGTTAAGCTGAAACTGCTTGTTTGTGTTTTCTTTTATCTTCTTTTTTGTTGCTTAGTTATTATAGTGTGATGAGCTTTTTGGTTAATAGAGCATGCAGCTTGCTTGATATTTCTTTTTGTGATTGTTGCTAAATTGTAGGAATTTACAACAACAGAAGTGGTTGCTTTGCATGCGTGTTTCCTTAGACTCCTGTATGCTGCAAGATGGATCATCAGAATCTGTCATTCTCATAGATTACTTGAAAGTAAGTTTTAAATTATCAATTTTTTACATTTTCAAAGTTCCTGAACCTAATTTTTTTGTTCAAAGCCTATAGGTTTATCATTTACATATGTTTTTTCAAAGTAGTCATCAGATCTGGAAACAACACTAACAAAATTTGAAGTTGACTAAACGTGGAAAGAGTTTGGAGAACATAAAGTAAATTTGAACAAAGCTACTTTTCCTCAAGTCGACTTTGAACTGAGATCACATGATTTTTAGTGTCTGTTGAGTTCTTAAAAATTGAATATGATTGCATTGTTTTTAATTTGGGGGGGGGGGGGTAGTATTTTTTGAGTTAAGTATTGTGAGATTAATTTTGTAAATAATTATGTTGACTCATTCTTTCAAATTATTGCTGAGTATGATAGTCGGAGATAACTTGGCAAAGAAAGTGCTATTTTATTTACATTACAACAAGTAATAACACAAATAACATTCTTGATTTTAATTTTAGTATTTAAGATCTATTGACGCCGGCCACCTTGTCTAGTGGTCAGAGTAGTCTGCCATGGATGGTGTGGCCCCGGGTTCGAGTTCCGGCCTGGGCATGGATGTGCTTTCTCTCTCCTGTCCTTGTCCTTCCCTTGTGTGAATGTGTTGTTGTGAAAGGTTGCCTACCCTATAAACGGGTACCTATGGCATGGGTGTACTATGGAAGTCGGACTTCACACCACATAATAGTACAGTTGGAAAAGTGAAGCAGCGCACCCCAAATTGCCAGCCTGGCTGGCACACGACAAAAAAAAAAAAAAAAAAAATCTATTGACTGAATAACATCAATATGTTTTTTTTTTTAATCCTGAATTTTGTATACATCCCAGAGGGTTCACTATGCCCCCCATCCCCAAGAGATGGGCTGATCCCTCAAATTTTCTCTCACAAAAAAAAAAAAAAAAAAAAAAAGAAAAGAAAAACTCCCTAAAGCTGACTGCCCTGAAAATTTCATTGACAGTCTGGACCCCGTTAAGTAGCTTTGCAATCCAGAATGTTTGTTTAAAATAATCTTATTTTATTTTTCTTATACTAGGTCACCCTCCCAAAGCTTTCGCACTAGACAGTAGAATTCAAATATTTGATTCACTTGAACTGACATTCTTCGAAAAACAGGCACATAGTGAATTGCTATTTTTCGCTGATTTTTAAAAGATGAAATAATGCCCTACTTTTGGATTTTTATGAAGTATTAAGGAAGCAGCGACATGAAAGGCCTTTAAGAAATATTATTCATAGTAAAGTAAAAATTTACTTTTCTGGTTTCAATTAAATAGAAATACTGTTCAAAATTCTTTATTGAGTTCAGCTTATCACGTTATATATTCCTGAAATTTGGATTAACTGTTTATTTATTAATTTTTTAAGATCATTATTTCAATTTAACTTTAGTTAAGGCAGTAGGTGCGCCACTGGTATCTTTTCATGTTATTTTTTTATTAATTTGGGTCTGTGAAGTTGCCATCCTATCCTTCAAGTCTAAGAGCTCAGCACTCTTGGTGCAAAGATACTCCAGCTCTGAAATTGACTCCTCTTTTCCCTTAACCTTTTAACTGTCATGCCCGAGATAGTCTCGGGCACAGCTGGTTTTCGAAAATGTCACGCCCGAGTATTACTCGGGGTAATTTTTTTTTTAATTCTTGAGTGCATCATAATGTTTTACCCGAATATATATCGGGAGACGTTTATTTCAGCTTCATCTCTTTGTCAAACCCGACTGTTTCTCGGGTTTGTGCTTGGAAAAGTGTTAAAAATCAAAATAACTTGACAGTTAAAGGGTTAAACTGGCAGAACATATGACATAGATCACAAGAAATCCACCTGTCCTTCCCACTCTTAACCTCTTTAAAATGAATATAACACCCATACTTAACTCCAAATAATCCACTTGTGAAGGCAATACAAAAGAGACAAAAATGCAAAATTGGGAATAAATACTAATAATTAAAATAAGAAAAACATTAGAAGTTACAGATACATAGAATGCAGAAAACTAAGACAGCAGTAAATGAAAATAAACTAAATTGCTACACCCAACAAAGCACATAGGCTTAAGAACAAGAAACCACCACATTTTAGGCTTAGCTCAAAAAATTGAAAAAATCTTTAAAAATGCAAATAAAGAAAAAAAAAAAGTCTTAATACACAAAAATACTAAATTATATGATAAAATACATACAAAATATTAAAACTAAAATAGTTAAAATCAAAGATTTACATTAAAAAATCACTTAACTTAGAGCAGCAAAAATCTCACCTGCAACACTAGCGCCCTCTCCTCTGAATTACATTTAGTTTAAAAACAGAAAAATTGTCACAAACACCAGAGTGCCGAAAAATAAAAGAGCACCGGTCTCTCACAAAATACCACAATCAACATGCTACAGCAGCAAAACACATCTGAAGTGAAAGTACAAGTACTTGACAGTGCAAGTATACAGTAGGGTGGCTCAAAAAAGCACTTTTTTCGAAAGTTTAAGGGGCACAGGATTAAAAAGGTGCGAAATGCTCTCAAACTAAGATGTGTGAAATTTTATTACATTCTAAAGTCTTTTTGCTGCTGGATTGCTGATGAAATTTTGACCCTTTTACCATGTTATATTCCATATACGATTGCAACAAAATAAATGATGCGTTGTTTACACGAGAACAATGCATTAAGAACCACTGTGTTCATAACTGCTCGAGTCCCTGATGGGAAGTCACAGAAGGTCAGTGTGACCTCCCAAAATTTTCTTGGTTCGGCATATTTTATCTAGCCACACAGCAAATTTAGAGACATTGAAAAATTGCAATTAAGAGTCCTTATTTTGAAATTCAGACAAGGTATGCCAGTGACATTCTTTGATTTTCTCATTGTTTTATGTGAAAGTAGGTCATAAGAGGTGACCATTTTGAAATTTTGAGAATTCCGGAAATTTATGTTCCCTGAGTAAAAATTCTTAGTTTAAAGTTGTGCAGTGCTTTTTTAGCAAAATGACTAAAAATCGCTGTTTCAGTGCGCTATTATTCTTTACAGAAACACCACCCCTCGGTTATGTTTATATTTATTGACCATACTATGTCCGGTGATGATGATTCCATAGTTATTTTAGTTGGAGATTGTTTCTTTCTTCAGTTAAACAGCCTCAAAGTATGGTTTTTAATCCATTTTTGCTTGATTTTAACCTGCATCACTTCAGCAAAGATGTGTTACCACAAAATAAATTAAGCAGAAACTGAAAATTCATATTGTGAAAAAATATGTAATAGAAAATTTGTTTGAGGTTTAAATTTTTTCAAAGAGAAAAAGACCCTGATTATTTTCAAATTTCAAAGTTTGTGGTTTTTTGATAGCGTTTAATTCAAAATGCCATCACTAAAAAAAAAAAACAATTTTTATATCATATGATACTTGCATATATATAAAATAACGTTGAAAAGAAAGTGTTCTGGGGTCTCTTTAGTTTCAAGATTTTTTAATATTTTTTTGTAGCTCATTTTTATGTGCTTTCTCTTGGTCAAAATGTGTCCAGTATGTGGGTCAGATCTATTGAAATTTTATTGATATAGGGATACTGTATACATATGTGCACAGAGAAAGAGAAAAAGACTAACAACACTTAATTTTTAGTTTTTTAACTGCAAATATTTCAAAAAAAGATAAATCATTACTGAGAGAATTATTGAATGTGCATATTACTAGCTATCAATAACTAGAAATATTGGAGAAAGTAAATACTGTTAGGCATCGTCAGGGGTTCCCCAATTGGAGGTCACTGTGACCTCTCTAAAAACTAATGGGTTTCATTTGTAATTTTGCAATGTTGTCTCCAATTTTGCTCTGGTTGGACAAAATATGCTGAATAAGAAAAATTTTGGGAGGTCACAATGACCTCCCATCATTGACTCCAACAGGTGTGAACACAGAGTAGGCAAATTGTAATGCATTATTCACGCGTAAACAACGTATCATTTATTATTGTTGCAATCCTATATGGAATATAGCATGGTAAAGGGTCTAAACTTCAAAAGCAATCCGGCACCAAAAAGACTTACCAGAAAGTAATGACATTTCACACATGTTAATTTGAGAGCATTTTGCTCCTTTTTAAACCTGTGCCACTTAAACTTTTGAAAAAAGTTTTTTTGTTGACCCACCCTAATATACAGTTACAGGGACAACTACGTTGTGTCATGACGTCAAAACTTAATTTAAATAATATCAATTTGAATGTGCAACTCAACAGTTGGAAAACATAGCTCAAAAATATTTTTGGAAATTGTTTACTGCTACAGAGGCCACATGTTACTCAACTCAAGACCCCTGACGTCATGTCACTGTGGATAGTGCCGGATCTGTCAGTATCAGCTGAATAGGCTGAAGATAAAGCTGTGCAACTTTCAGTCCAAGCACCATGAAGAAAAGAACAAAAATGCCTAGTAAGGAGCAGCATCCATGTTGGGCTGGGGGAAAAAATCTCCAGTTAATGTGACATCAGAGTCAGCATCTGGAACATCTAAACCATCCATTAAGTTTAAAATTGAACTAGTGGAGGACAGAACTGCTCTCTTTATTAATATCACTACTGACTGGAGGAGTGGAGTCAATGGTGTTCTCTTCACTCCTTTCATTGCATCAGGTTGTGGCTTATCACCATCACTGCCCTGTGCTTGCTTGTCCTCTGGCTGCAATTAAACACTGGAGTCTTGAAGCATCGCTGTGGCTGCTCTAAATTTATTTTGAGTGTTGGGATCATGCACACAGACTCTTGCCAAAACCCCCCAACAAACAATTCCAAGTTGGAGTTCTTGATGAACTCGGCTGAACCAGAGACCACCTCCATAATCCACTGGATGTGAGCTTGATGGCCGACGACCGTTTTGTCTCTTGCCCTCCAATCACTATTTTTGAGACCCGGATTCAGAGGGGCAAGACGTTTGAGTAGGGGAGACTGGGGACGGTTGTGACACGGGGCGGTTGTGACAGTCGTCATATTAGCTAAACCATAATTAATACCTGGTTGAAGCAAAGAGAGAGAGTATCAGCATGTTTGTCTGAATGTGTGTCAAAGCATTGCGGTAGCCATCGAGCGACATTAATGCTAGCACAGGGGTTGGTTACTTTTTAACAGTCAAAAGTAAGTTTTTTTGTTAGATTTCTTTTTGTAATTCCTGTTGAATGGGTACAGATAGCGAAATGAAAGTTTTCCCCCGTTAGTAGTGAACCTTAATAGTGAAATAGCAGTGATTACTTTTTATGTAGGCTATTTTGCATTACCATGGCGATTGCTGTTTTCAAAAGTAGTGGGTTGGGGTCAGTTGTGACACGAGTAAAACATGTTTTTATGCTTATTTAAACATGCTTTTGAGCTTATATATAAACTGAAAGTAGACATGAGAGTATAATGGCTACTGAGAAATGGATTTGTTCATTTATGAATAGAAAATTTTCACGTCTATTCATGTAGCTCATGCGACTAGCCTTTCAAGAGTAGCAAGCTTCAATAAAACAAATAAATGTGGAATCTTTCTTTGATACTTGAGAATTGTTATGAACAGACACGGCTATGACCCACAGGATGTGCATAATGTTGCCAAAACAGACGTTACGAAATTCCAAAAACCTGATATTGTTGCAAGACTTGGTATAAGACTACTTCAACTGAACGAGGCACATTGTTAAGTGTTAAACTTTCCCAGATGAAGGTTATGTTGAGTTACATTTAATATTATTTGAAATTAAAAGTGATCTAGACTGTTTTTCTGTATTTTTGAACTTGTCACAACCGACCCCAAGCACTGTCACAACCGCCCCTGGGGTGGGGTCGGTTGTGACATTTTTTCCTTTTTTGTTTAATTTGGTCCTGTGAGTTAACTATTGTACTTAGGGAGAAAATTTTAGTATTTATAAACAGGCAAATATAACATAAAAACAACTTCAAACCAGCTCACAGGCATTACTAAGGGATCTATGGGGGAGCAAATGAAAATTGTCACAACCGTCTCCAGTCTCCCCGATTATCTCCGAGTCCTTGGTGTTGACGTCCCTCATCTAGAAGGCGATCTTCCCCGGTTTTAGGAGTTCGTTACAGGGCCGCACAGTGAGTTCAGAGTCACCCTCTTTGCGACATTTGAAATTGGTGTGCAACCAACGCACATTGTAGTCATTGCAGACCTGCCAACTCTCCCGTTTTTTACTCCAGTCTCCCGATTGTACGTTTGAGTATTTATTTCTCCTGTTTTTTAGCCTACTTTCCCATTGAAAATAAAAGAAAGAGGAAAAAAGTATTAGAAGTAGGTTAATGCATCTAAAAAATATCGCCAAGTCCAAAAAATATCGCCAAGTTAAAAAAATAAAAAGGTAAAATGAATATTGAAAAATTAAAAATTTGAAAGTAGGGTATTGAGATGGGGAATTTGTGTCGGTCGGTCGGTCGGTCTGTATGTCTGTCCCCCCCCCCTAATAACTTTTGAATGAACATTTCGATTTGGACAAACTTTTTTTTTGTTGGAAAGATCTCGGCGAGTACAGCTCATTCCCATATTTGATTTTTTGATTTGAACAATTTTTGGTTCAACTTTGAACCGTTCAAATAACCTGTCCTGTGATGCTAACTTTTGAGTGAACAGTCCGATTTGAACCAACTTTTTTTTGTTCGAAAAAACTTTTCAAGGATACTTCATTCCCGTATCTACATTTTCGATTTGAACAATTTTTCATTCAACATTGAACCGTTCAAACAAGCTGTCACCCCTAATAACTTTTGAATGAACAGTCTGATTTAAACAAGCTTTTCTTTTGTTCGAAGCATCTCGGCAAGGATACTTTATTACCGTAGTTAAATTTTCAATTGAACATTTTTGGTTCAACATTGAACCGTTTAAGCAACCTTTTTCTACCTAATAACTTTTGGGTGAACCGTCCGAATGGAACAAACTGTTTTTTGTTGGAAATATCTCGGCGAGTACAGCTCATTCCCATACTTGATTTTTCGATTTGAACAATTTTTGGTTCAACTTTGAACCGTTCAAACAACCTGTCCCCCGATGCTAACTTTTGAGTGAATAATCCGATTTGAACAAACTTTTTTTTGTTCGAAAGATCTTATCAAGGATACTTCATTCCCGTATTTACATTTCCGATTTGAACAATTTTTCGTTCAACATTGAACCGCTCAATCAAAAAACAGAATGAGTAATGAGCTGGGGTGTCACCCCTAATAACTTTTGAGTGAACAGTAGGATTTAAATAAAATTTTTTTTTGTTCGAAGGAACTCAGCAAGGATACTTCATTACCGTACTTAAATTTTCCATTTGAGCATTTTTTCGTTCAACATTGAACCGTTCAAGCAACCTTTCCCCACCTAATAACTTTTGAGTGAACCGTCCGAATGGAATAAACTTTTTTTTGTTTTTAAGATCTCGGAGAGGCTTTCCCATACATTCCCATATTTCGCTTTTTGATTTGAACCATTTTTCGTTCAATATTGAACCGTTCAGAAAAAAAAAATTAACATTAGCGTCTACGGGGAATTTAAGTTGAATGTTGATCCTGAACTTAAAGTCGGATTTCCTTCAAACTAACTTTGTAAGAAAATGGTTTTGATAAATAATGTTTGTAAAGTACTTTTCTGAGTAATCTTCTGTGAGGACTCTGATTCCGACTCCGACTCCGCAAATATGGCGGAAATGCTGGCTCAGAAAAAAAATGACTGACTGTGCAGACGTTTTTTTGTTTATTTATTCAATTGTTTTATTTTATTTATTATTATTATTTTTTTTTTCTTGGCAGACGATTTTTTTTTGTAACAAAAATTTTTCATTCACGAGAATATTTTATTCTTTATATGTATTTAACAACTGGCAACGGATTAAAAGTGAAATTCGAGACATTTTATTAACAGACGTGTTTTTTTTCCTTTTTTTTTTTCTTTCTTTGATAAAATGTGTTTTGATGCTCTTTGTACTTTTATTTATTTATTTATTTTATTATTATTATTATTATTATTTTGAAAAGATGGAGGATTTTTTCTACGCAGGAACTGTAACAGTTACACTCTTTAAAAGGTGCGACATTACTTTATACGGGTCTATTTCATCTGATGAGAGGGGTATATTTTGCTTTTCGAAATCAGCTTTAAGTGCTAAAAAGGTATGTTTGACATAATTTTTAGTCTCAGATAATCAAGAGAATAATGATCAGATGCGAGAATGCCGATGCCGATGTACGGGAAAGTAGGTTCGTTTAGTTCTTGACAGAACTTCTTGTTATTCCATTCCAATTGTTTACAATGTCGCCTAGCTTTGCGATATTTAGTGATGTCTGGCCAAATTTTAGGCCAAAAAGGATGAAAACGGTGATATTTTTAAAATTTCTCGTCAGTCCGGTAGACACAATGTTGAGTGCTGTATGGCAGACAAATCAACATACAGGAAAATTTATAAAAACAGCGATCATTTTTGAGTAAAAGTTAATGGAATTCAGGCCAAATTTTGCAACATTTTCACAAATTAAGCGCAAAGAACAAAAATAATTATTTATGAAATTGTAACACCAAATTAGTGTATTTTTAACTAGAAGTACTTGATAAAACATTGATTTTTGTTCGTTATAGCATCGTTTAAAATCTCCCTTTTTCTCCCTTGATGCACTTACCAGATCTTCTGTTTTTTCTTTCCATAAGGTTGGTAGGTCTGTCATTGGTGCAATTTTATAACCAGTGCACCATTCAACTGACTAACAGCTGCGAATTGAGGAACATCAATGTCCCTATGTATGCTGGCAGCATCATCAGGAGATAGTTGCTCCTCTGGTATCCAGATTTGACAATGACCAGCTTTACTCCAGATATAGCCAGGTTCAAAGTGACACTGGGCTTCTTTGCCTGGACTAAATGAGAAAGGGAAGGGTTATATCCATCTGATAATAGCCTCTTTCCTGCTGGGGTGTTGTTCTGCTCTTGTTCCTTACCCTGCTGGAACTTAATAGTATGGTTAATATTTCTGCTCTCCTGGCTGTTTAATTGCTGGGAAGTACTGTGTTTTCCTGGTACACTGTTCATGGTTTTTTTTTTAACCAGTTAAGGCTGTATTACTGAGGGTACGTAAAACCGTCGCCGCCTACAGGGACCCCCAATACAGATGCAAGGCAAAATTAAACCTGGTTCACCAGGCCATGAGCTGAACCGTTAGCAACAACCTTTAACCCCAGTTGTTATATTGTCATGCCGTATTCTCATCAGCACGGTTTTCACACCTTGGATTTAGTTTGCCATTCCCAGCCGGTTAGACTAAGGAGTCCTTAGACCATCAAGGTTATGCCACGGACACCTTAGGCACCCTCCTCTTTTAATGTCTGGGCTTTGAAGTCCTTTCTTACTAAAGATCAATTACCTTTTGTAAACACATACTAAAGAAATAGCAGACACTCAAAGAGCTCATTGAAGGAGAAAGTTATTTTTACCCCATTTTCTTCACAGCAGCTTTCTGAAACTTAATTACTTAAAATTACATGCACTATTAACATTAAGAATTATTAGTAATGCTTAATGTTTATCCTTTTTTTTTTCAACTAAACAAACTTCTCTCGGAAAGATTAAGTCTTGCTGAAGTGTTTTACCCACCTTTTCCCTTAAAAATACAAAAAATCTAGTTTTCTTTAAATAACAAAAAATTAACAGCATAAATTGTTTTATAAAACTACCTTGGATCTTTCAAGCATCGCATTTTGCCAGGTGTTACCAAGCTTCATTTTCTTTTCCTTCTATTTATTGCTTTTCCCCCTGTTCGGGTAAGATTGAATTCTTAAATGTGCATTCACCTCATGGCAATATATTGTACCTTCAAAACTGTTTGAAGAATAAAATGAGTAATTTTGGTAATGGACCTTCCTTTTTTTGTAATGCTGATTTTCAGAGAAAATGAAATTTGTTTTGAAAGTTTTTAATATTTTTGTGGAAAAAAATGAATTTTAATTTTTTTTCAGGAGGATGTAGCAGTTACCTTATTTTCGCCTTGATAAGCCGCGACTTATCCGTGTTCAAAAACTGAATTTTAACTCCTGCGGCTTATACGATGTAAAAGTTTTTTTTTTTTTTTTGTCTTTTTTTGTTTTTGTTTTTTCAAAGTTCATGTTATGTTTAGTTATTGCTTAAAAGCAAAGAAATTAGAGTCAGACATGGAAAACCAGAACTGCAACGCCGTTGAAAAGATCTATTTTGAAAAGGGTGATAGCATTTCTGCTTCTTCAGATGTTATTTTATTCTCCTAGATCCTATAAGGAAATTAAATAAATTAAGAAAAAAAAAACATCAACCATAACCAATGTTAATAAACGAAAACGAATCCAAACGAAAAAAAAAATTGAAAAAAAAATGCCCCAACTGGAGCAGAACAGGGTTACTATAAGTTGCAGTTATCGCCAAAATGTTGCAACATTTTATTTATTTATAATATTGAAACACTGTTTTCAATTTAATGTTACTAATTCTTTGTCATTGTTTTTGAACGATGTCAATACCAGTATACAGCGTAGATGTAGGTTCTCGCAGATTTAATTTGTGACAAAGTTTTCTGCGGCTTATACGCCGATGCGGCGTATCTGATGAAACGCATTTTTTTTCCCATATTTTGTGAAGTGCGGCATATACGGTGGTGCGGCTTATCTACCCGAAAATACGGTAATTGAATTTCGCATAATCTGGCTTTGGTCTGTTAGCCTTGCACAATGACATGTTTTATCATAACTGAAAACCTAGGCTGCGATTTAAGTAGTAAATCCATTTTCATATGGTATAAGATGCACCAGATCCTAGTATCGCCTTGAAGAAATTTCATCTATTCAGAAATTTGCCACTTTTCTTTATTTCAGACGTTGGAGCAAATTCTAGGAACAGAAAGAGATTAAAAAATAGTTTCTTAAAGTGGAGGTAAGAAAGACAGAAAGAGATAACACTGAAAACAAAGGACAATGATCATAAGTTTTAGATACATAGAACTTATATGTTTTTGTAGAAAAAAATGGATTTGCATTATTGTTTTTCAAAAAAAAAAAGGGGGGGGGGGAATACACTACTCTTCAATTGTAAAGCTTTAAGCTTTCTTTAACAATTCCAAGTTTTTATACATTACAATTATTTCATATATTTTCTTAATCCAAAATTCCTTACTGAACTTTTTAATGAATACCAATAAGCTTTTAAAAATCTTGCGCAGTCAAATTTTTGACTAGAAAATAATTTTTGCCACTCTCTGAAAATTTATTTCATTTTATTGAAATCTATGTTACACACTAGCCCCGTTCACATGAAGCTTTTCTAACTTGCATTTCCCCGCTCCAACCCCGAAAAAAACCGCTCGGCAAATCCACCGTTCACATGTGAAAAGAGGTTTTATTCCACAAAACGGAATTACCCAGCATCCTTAGCATTTTTACCCAGCCTCCTTTTCGCTCTGTTTACAATCTGCGCACATGTTTTGTTGGTTTTGGAACGATTTTCACGTTATTTGAGAAAGAAATAACTTAATTTTGTTGCGAATCTGCCTGATGGATTCTTCGGCACCCGTGCTCAGCAAGCTGTGTCGCCAAATTTTTGTAGACGGCATTGAAGAAGACCGTCCCATCCAATCTGGCTTGGACGTCCGCTTCCGACCATAACTTGATTAAGAGTTGTGTCTCCTCATCCTGCTATCTTTCATTTGCATTTAAATTCGAAGTCATGGCCAAAGAGAATACCGAACGCGAAGTACGAAAAAGACGAAGACACGAAGAGAATCCGACGACCCGTAGGTGTTTTAAGTTTGCGACTCATTTCAGAAATGCTGTAAAATTAGGTATGCTTACTTTGCTACTTGCAAATAGGAAAGTGTCTATTTTTTCCCATTGCATAATTTTTCTGCAACAAAAGAATAAATAAAGTTTCATCTTTTAAACAATGCAGCTATTACAGTTCTTCCGTAGAAAGATTCCTTAATTATTTTGAAAAAAGAATTAAGAATAGAAACCGTATCAAAATACATTTTATCAATCGTCCAAAATCTCGTTCCTAAATAAAATATCTGGAACTTTATTTTTATCCGTTGCCAATAATTTAAAATCAATAAATAAATAATAAAATGATCTCTTAAATGAATAATTTTTGGTAGAAAAAAAATTGTCTGCTGGGGAAAAAATTTAATAATAAAATAAACAAATGAATGTGTGGGATATAACACAATCGGGAAATATTTACATCGATTTATTTACATTTATTTACAAGTGCAGTTTTAGTACAAGATCCAACATGAGCGACAAGAAATGAAATTAGTAAAAATGGAATTTGGAGATGCGCCTTGCTCTGCGTCCGCGTGGCCTCTTATGCTTTTCCTTTCTCTCGCGCGGTATCTAGGTGCGCCACCTAGCGGGTGTTGGCAACGCCACATCACCCCCCTGGG